>BLKR01009428.1:0-119353 GCA_011170035.1 Teleogryllus occipitalis | reverse complement strand
ATTTCTGAGCGAAATATGAGTCATCAATGACATAATAGTCACATCCCCATTCATAATCAGTTATGGCGTAGTGGGAGGTAAATAAGGCAGTGGTACGATGTAAATAGACTCTGTGTTCGCAGTAAAATCAAATATATTGTGAAAAATCTTCCACTTTTAAAATTTAATTTATTGACTTCTTACTACTTTAAACTTACATGTTGTTATTCGGTAATATTTAACAATAATAACAAAAACCACCTAATTGGTTTTTATGAATAGGAATATTAATAGTACAGTTGGATACATTTGTCAAAGACTCTCCAGAAGATGTATTTAATTCCAAACTGCTTTTTTTCCTTTAGTTTCTGCACTAACCAATATTTTGTTGCAATGCAAATCTTATTACTCACCGATTCTTCAATGTAAGATTTAGCTAGTACATTTGAAGATCGCCACAAAAATATTACCACCATTATCGATGAAAAAACGTGGCGGATCTTAAACAAACACATTTACACATTGTCTTTAATTTTGAATATGTGCACCATAAGGTAGACGCTTAACACGCTGTGGACTTACTACTCGCGCACCTTTTCTTGAACGATGACCTTGCTTCCCCCTCCCTGGAGCCATAAACAGCTGAAGGCAAAAGATCGCAGCGAGCACTGATGACAACATTCCCAGCATTAAAACTTCGTTGGCGCGAAACATAAGCTAGTAGCTTTCATAATAAAGAACGTCTGTTCAGGTTTATTATCAGTAAATGAAGAAATGGCTGAGGCATGTTCAGATCCTTCAAGGGAGGCACCTAAAACTCCCGAAAAAGTTAGGAGGACGTATCGTAGCGGCGAACGCAAAATTATAGAAAAAGTTGTGAAATCTTGTTAAGTGGAAAAGGAGAACAAGGTTTTGTTGCATCCTATCAGTCATGCTGTAGATCGACAAGAATGCTTGTCAAAATTAGCAAAGATCTACACAAGCCGACTACTTAAATACATTTTAATTCATCTAGTGTCCCTGCTGTTGCCTACCCAGAGCGTTGACCTGGCCGCAAACGTAGCAGGTTTGACTTTCATCTACCAAAGGTTGGCATTACTGAAAATACTCTAGTGGCTGTCTTTGTAACTAATACCCCCACTCCGCCCGCATTTCGTCAATCTATCGTTCAAGAAAAGTTGCGCGAGTGGTAATGTTTAAAGAATCATGCACCATAACTACCACTTTTATTCTAGCGTGTGCATTATAATAACTTAACCAGCCTTCTCCGACAGATAGGAAAGAACAACAGCCTCGCATACAAAATTTGTATATTTTTCATCCATCCAGCATTCATTTTCTGCTTTTGCAGCTTCATCCAAAATTTCTTTTGGGAAAGAATCCATAATGTTTGAAACATAACTTTCAACCTAATTGCCATTTGTAAACAAATTAGTTGCTTAGGTAGCACTCATGGCATCATAACATAAATCCAAGGTTACAACTTAACATTCAAATTGATTTCGCTTCCTTAAATTTTTGTAATACTGTTATACAAAAGAATAGCGTATGCAACTCGTTTATAATATTACTTTTTTGCACTCATAAGAAATTATTACCGAACTCACTCCTAACGCCGTTCGTTCGGTAATATTTTTTTATTCGTGCAAAAAAGGACAACATTATAAACTAATTGCATAATATACTATTTGGGCATTGTCAAACTCCTTTGTATGTGTTAGACAATAATTAATTGCTGGAAGAGAAATTCGTGTCGGAAAAAATATGACACTGTTTTCATAGTTATTCTCTTTTTAATTACAAAAATCTAGCCCAAAATTGAGTGCCTCGTTGTATTTGAGAAGATATGTACAATCGCCAATTAATTCTTCATTTATATTCGTTTAGTATTTTACAGTATATTATATAGTTCACTCGTGAATTTTCCATTGTTTGAATAAAATGGAGAGAAGCCCAAAATTATTTTTGGGTATTGTTGAATTCCTTTGAATATAATTTATTTAATATTGCTTGCTGGAAGCGAAATTCTAGTAATATAAGTTTTATTACAACGCATATTATGATGATCGAAAAACAACAACATAAGTCCTAAATTATTTCAGAGGCACATATTATTTGTTAATATGTGAACAATTATTAGTAAATTCCTTATTTACTTTTTTAAGGATTTTCCAATATTATATATATATATATATATATATATATATATATATATATATATATATATATTCGGTATTTCGAGTTCCTTTTTATTTGCTATGTTGTATTCAATCAAAATTAGAATTATTGTACACATTCTTCCTGTTACTTCGAGTTTATCTAAAGAAGAAAATTAAAGTATACAATAATTATAACATTAGCTGAGATTTTGCCATCGCTTCTAATGGAGGGAATTGAGGCAAGAAGTTTGTTGTATCGTAATTTCTTGGACATGTTTTAAACTATAAAGCGTTGTTTGAAACAAATTCCATGTAGTTTGGCTGTTATACTTGGCATTATTGCTTCCATTTTTGTTTTTTCTCTATTTTTTAATGTGATATTGAAATTGCCAAAGTATTCTTAAATAACTATTTTATCCTTCTCTATTTTTTCGCATCTTTTTTGGAGGGAAATTTTCCGTGTTGAAAAATCTAACTTTCTTAAGGTAAGTCCATATTCGAAAAGTTTGAAAGGAAAGTATCAAATTAATTATTTTATGGTTCTATATTGATCTGCAAAGTAGCGGCAAAATACAGATCGGTAAACTCTAAACAAATACATTTTTTATTGTAGGAAATACGTGTGTATGAGATAACTCATCCAGAGAATGTGTGATACTTCACCGGATCTCATAGTTTTGAGCAAGTGGGGCTTCTCCATCCTCATTTTTGCAAAGTTGATTTCGGGGCGTTGTAATGTAGGAGAGAAAATGTTTATGGTGTCATTAAAGACTCAAAATTATGTCATATGATTTTTTTAGCTCTGAAATGTTGGGGTAGTTCTCATTTCTTGTTCTCGTAGGTAAAGGTGAGGTCCGAAATTTTGAAAAGTGACCAAACAAGCCCAAATTACATACGTTATGACCATACAAATATTTTCGAATTTTGAGTAAGTACGGGTGTTAACTTTACCTTACCCAATTTTTGTAACCTTAATTGTGAGTTTCGAAATTTCGAATTGTAGCCCTCGGAAGCCCAAAATTCACTTGTTGAAAATGTACAAAAAGTTTTGAATTTTGAGTAAGTAAGGGTGCTAACGTAACCACCCCTATATTGAAACCTTAATTTCGGGAGTTGTGAGGTACCAGAAATAATGTTTATGGTGTCACTGAAGAGCCCAAAATTATGGTATAAGAATTTTTGAGTTTTGAGAAATTGGGGTTGTTTTGATTTTGTTTTCTTATGTAAGGGTGAGTTTTAAAATTTGGGAAAGTGGCGCTCGGGAGCCCAAAATTCACTTGTTTCGACCGTACAAAAATTTTGAATTTTGAGTAAGTGGGGGTGGTAGCTTTACCAGCCCCCACTTGATATCTTAATTTCGGGGTTGAGATTTAAGCCCCCCTCCAAAATTTTTGGAGAGGAACTTAAATTAGCTCAAAATTATAGCGCAAGAATTTTTCAATTTTTCGAAAGTGGGGTGCTAGCTTTTCCGACGTTAAAAGTAATACGCGTACACCGTATTTTAACCATTAATTTGGAGCATCTAGCATCTGCCACTTGCCACCCGGAGACGTCGATGTTGACCTCAGAAGCTCTAAAAGTCACGTGTACTGGACAACTCTACATCGATGTATGTGAAATCATTTTGAAACCAAAGAGCACCCAACGAGCGCTCCCTTCGGCGCCTGATGCTCTCCCAAGAGAGCACTGTCAGGCTCGTGGCTCTACCGTATTTACTCTTTGGATGCTACGTTTATTGAATTTACTCTTTGGCCCAATGCTTCAACCTACTGTCGTCGGTGCTGCAACTAGCCTTCTTCCTTTGGTGGGGGGTCTGGGCGCCGACCGAGGTGCGGCGTCCGAAGGGAATATCAATTTTCTCTTTTCGTCTGACACCAACTGCAACTTAATTGTATGAATTTCTCCTGTTATTGAAAGAACACAAGTGCAGTCAATTATTGACGAAATTGAATGCATGATTTATGTTTTGAGAGTTTATTTTAATTTCAAGTTAAGTTTGTTGATACAAAATGTACATTTGATCAGTCTTTTGTGTTAAGTGGGCGGGTCTGGAAGTTTCTGTCTATCACGGTGTGAGCATCTCCGCGACCTCGCAGCAGCCAGTCTGCCAGCAGTAAGCAAGCGTTGTTGTGGAAAAGAGTGTGAGTGGATGATATTAAAATTAGGCAATATATATCAGGGTATTGAAATTTTCGAAATAACAAACTTATTTGTGTAAAAAGTGCTGGATTGCGATCACCGTATTTTCGAAACCAAGTACAGTCGACTCCGGTTATAGAGAACTCGGATATAGTGAACCCTCAGTTATAGTGAACATAGATCACTGGTCCCCATTCACTTACATTACAAATAAGCATAAGAAAATTCGTTTGTAGTGAACCTAAACATCGGCTAGAGTGAACGTACGAAATGTCATGGAAATTAATTGGATATCTTTCGTTATTAGGCTATTAAAAGTGCCTTCGGAGAGTGGGATGGTCTTCCAATAGTGCAAGAGGCACTGAAAGGTGTCAAGACTGTATTACGATACTTAGAGACAGGACAATGAGGTATCAAATATGGAAAGAGCACGAACTCTGGAGAAGGATCTAATGAAAAAAGTAGGAAGCAAACAATGGAAAATAATTTTTTATGTACAAATAAAGATATTGAAATGTTCTGCTGTTAATGAATTTGGCGGTATATTAATACAATCAATCATTGTGGACAAATTCCAATAAATTATGACATCATCGGATAAAGTGAACCTCTGATATAGTGAACCTGACATGTTAGTCCCCAGAAGTTCACTAGAACCGGAGTCGACTGTATTTTGTTTTGTATGAATTCTAATACTGACAATTGTCTACAGAACTAATACAACATCTCGACTGACCACTGGAAATCAAAACCAGAACCACGTGCACGGGAGGAGAATATTCCTGATACGGACACTACACATACAATTACGCAAGTAATATTTAAATCTAAACGTTTATTAAACGTAGTTTTAATAATTTACATGAGTTACTTACATTTTATTATATATTAAAAATTGTGGAAATAACATTTCCGTCATTCGATGGAGCTGCATCCTCCATGTTTGTTGGGGCACCAGCTGCCAAAGGTCCATAGAATGGATCTGGAGCAGCTAAATAAACGTTCAATCTCTACAGAAGTAATTAAACACAAGCATTTTCCAAAGAATACAAATTTTAAATGAAAAATAAAATGCGTACGTAGAATATTTAATGTGGTTTACGATAAGCACTAGAACAGTCACAGTATGATACAGTGGCATGCATTCATCCTCAGCACAGCTGGGGGTAAGCAAGAATGAGTAGTTAATGAATATTGAGAATTAAAAGTACGATGAACCGTGTGTCACTTCATCAATAGTATCGCATCCATTGTGCATTCCACTGCGATCTTTGCGCCGACCCAGTGCGCAACCTCAGCTGTGACCCCTTCGCTGGGACTCGGAGCTGCGCGTGTATCTCATTCGCTGGGCCAGAGGCGGGCGGCGATCGGGGAGAAGCCGTCGCACATAATGTACGGAACCCAGCTAAGGATAGATAAATATAGATAAGGATAGATATAGCTAGGGATAGATGACGTTACTCCTCCTCTCTTGCTTTAAGGCGAGGCCTCGCCTGCCTCGTGATCGCAGTACTCCCCGCCAGAGAGCAGATGAGAGCAAACAAGCATCTCACATTTACTCGTAAGCCAGTGCTACCACAATTCATCATTATTTTAAGTTGCATGTTTTGTGAATATAAATGAACGTAGCGTTTGTCGAGAAGTTTATAACTTATATAATGATTATGAGGCATATATTTCTCTCTTGCTGTAACGAGATTTAACCACAATGTTCCCTAGAGATTTTATTAATTATTATGAGGATAGAAGCGTTTGTCGAGAAGTTTATAACTTATATAATGATTATGAGGCATATATTTCTCTCTCGCTGTAAAGAGATTTAACCACAATGTTCCCTAGAGATTTTATTAATTATTATGAGGATGGTTGTTCTGATACACGTCATCAGAACACTAGATTCCCCGAATTTTCGAATAACATACCGTAGCCGAGTCAGTGTGCATGGCAGAACTATGCGTGATGTAAAAACAATAAAAACCTATTGTCGAAACAGAACTAGTGAAAAAAGATTATCTACTTTAGCCTATTGAATCATCACTGCTAGAGGACATATGACACACACTTTCATTTTTCGAAAAAACTATGCAGCATTTTGCTAGTCATGAAAGAAGAATGGAGTTTAGTTTCCACTGATTACCACAACATTTACAGGAAGCTAATTTCAGTTTCCTGTTCTGTAAGTTTCTATTTAGTTTTTTCTTTCGTGAAAATACATCTTGTGTGGGAGTGATAAATTGCACGTTGGAATTGTTTATTTTTTTAAAAATTTGTGTTTCACATACGTGGTAAAGAATCTCCTGTTGCGCGACTAGCGGGGGTATACAACCGCACGCCCCTGGTATGACAACTATTCTTCCATGATCTCACTGCATAGCCTTCGTAACGCTTCGGAGAGGGGTGTAGGAGAACTATACTCACCCTTAATCCAACATTCTTTACGTTGCCTCTGTAGCATCGTTGAGCAGGAGGTCCAAGGGTTCGAGACCCGACAATGGCGGATTTTCGATACTAGATAGACGGCTGAGTCAAATTCAACCACTGTATGGAGGAGAATTCTAGCGTTCGGCTGCTCTGATCGGTAGTTTTCTGTGGTTTCTCTAATCAACACCACGCGAATGCCGAAACAGTGCCCAAACATAAGGCCATGGACCGCACGCAGTTTTCCCTTGCTCATTCTTGTCCCCTCCTCTCCCTTAACACACCAGCGGCAGCTCGTGCTTTGGTTGCACGGTCGCACAATCTCCACATAATCGAAAAAGATCTTACAATACACTCGCAGAATCCAGCAGATGTCCTGCTCTCTCTCTCTTTTACTCTCTCTCTCTCTTACTCTCTCTTTTACTCTCTCTCTTACTCTCTCTCTTACTCCTCTCTTCTCCTCCCTCTCACTTTCCCCTCTCTCTCGTTTCCCTCTCTCTTGTTCCTCCTCTCTTTCTTTTACCCTCTCACTCTCTTTTTCCTTCTCTCTCTCCTCTCTCTAATAGCCCCGGCAGACGACCTGCTCTTTCTCTCTCTTCCTCCCCCTCTCATTTTCCCTCTTTCTCTTTCCTCCTCTTTCCCGATTCCCCTTTCTCTTTCCGTCTTTGTTCCCTCACTTTTCCCTCTCATTTTCTTTTTCCCTCTCTCCTCTTTCCCTTTCTCTCTCTCTGTCTCTCTCTCCACTCTCCATCCCGCGATGCCCGCTTTTCCTGTCCTCGGTCTCGCCCCGCGTCACACGCAAACGCCCAGCGACAACGAAGGCCACGTGGATTGGGAATTGAATTTAACTGATGCGCCATTCTATGCTGCAGCGCCATCTAGAGAAGTTACAACAAAATGAACAGCATAAAAACCTTCTCCATGAAAAGAAAAAAACACACACACGTAGATGTACACCAACTTTCATAGAGATCGGTCAAATGGTGTCGGAGTTCATCGACCTGGAACATACCAACATCCATTTTTTTAAATATATTATACGAATATACATTTTGCATTTAATAGCATTCAATATTAAAGATATTGCAGCAATATCGATGTATAAGAAATCATTTTGAAATCACAGAGCGCGCGTCAAGCGTCCACTCCAGCGTTTCGTGCGCTCCCAGGCAGTGCACCATGTCAAGCTCTTAAGCTCTTTTTCTGCGTTTACTCTTTAGGCATGCATCGCTAGGTTTCATCGTAGGGCCTTCGTTGTTTTAGGACCGCAACGAGCCACCGGCCTACAGTGCAAAGCACCGGAGCGCGAAGGGTGGGGGTCTGGCCACACAGCTCTGCAAACAGTGGCGGATTTACACATGGGTCACCCTTCAGCCCTACACTCCATGCCGCCCTTTTTTGTATTCTATAATTTTTTTAATATAGGCAATAAAATTTCAATGAAGTTTAAATCATTTTTTCAATTAATAAAAATACAACTTTTTTTTAATATAATGAATAACATTACGCAAAATAAACTGAAATCTCTCTTGTTTTGCTGATTGCACACCGAATTGGTCGATGAAATCATCACAGTATATTGATTTTAAAATTTCGCATTCTATTGCTAACAACGCAAGTGCACTTAATCGATCTTCGGTCGTTTCTGATCTGAGGCAGTTTTTGACACGTTTCAAACATGAATACGATCTTTCAGCTATGTAATTAATCATTGGTGTGCAATCATCCGGTACGCAATATCAACATTGGAATACACCATGAACAAGTCATTTTCCCGAAGAAACTTTATCAATTCCAATAGAGACAAATTTACAATATTTTTTCAAAGCGCAGTGTGCATGGAAGTGTTACATTTCATTTCCCAATGTGCCTTACGTCACAGATTCGTCATAGAAGCCTCGCAATATGTTTGATTTTTCTTGTACATTGCTTACACTCAAATTTCAAAGTTCTAAAATTATGAAGAACTTCCCACTGATCTCCTTGTAAGATTCGTTTATTCGACTTACCTTGCAAACTAAGTTATCTAAAACCACATGGAACGTATTGACTTTGAAGTGATCGCGGGTCAATTGTTCGTTAATTATTAATTAAAAGTTACACTTTTTGATCAATTGAGTTCAAACGTGGTCATATAAACAACACATTTTTGGGCAAACAAAATTTCAAGTGATTTCTTTGATTATTCCCCGAGACATCATAATCTGAAGCAAAAAGCTAGTGGTGCTAAAACAACATGTACTTTATCGCCCGTATTTCAAGCAAAATTACGCAAAAAATACACAAATTTTCGAAAAATTATACATGATCGTATTTCAAAATTCTTTAAGGAAATAATACATTAAGGTAAAAAATATTTACCTTTAATATTTTAGTTGTAGGAAGACAAAAAAGTTTAAACTTTTCCAATTTTCGAAAAATCAGGGTTTTTAACGAACATGAGGCCTACACCATTCTTTTAAATGCCCTTCACACTATCCAACAACAAAATTTAATAAAAAACGATAGTCATTTATTTGAAAATTTGGAAAATAAATGTCCCAGGGGCTTCATGTAGAGTATCGCCCAAAATTAAAACATACGTGTTAGAGGTTTTTTTCTAAATTTAGCATCGGGATTTATCAAATTTTTCACACAAAACTGTACATTTTTTGAGAATCTTCAAGACATTATTTACAGTACATTTACTCAGAAACGCAATAATGTCATCAAATTGCGGCTAATTTAAACATTAACGACGTGAGAGATAAGCAAAAAAATTGTATTTTTGTAATTTTTGAAAAAAACAACAAAACAATTGAGTATATTTAGCACTATATCTACCAAAAGTTTAAAGAGTAGTTTAAAGTTTAAACTCTTACCAAAAATTTGGAGCCGTTTTTAAGAAAATCTTATATTTATTTTTTAATATTGCACGTATTGAAAGCAATTTTGCGCGAATATTACTAACATTCTCAACGGACGGACAGAAGTACGTTTTCAAAAACAACACTTTTTCGGTATCAGAGGACCCCAAAACGTGTATATCTGTTGAAATCTCGAAATAAATTTTCTGCAGCATTACATTAACTTTTTCTTTACTACGTATATTACTCCGTATATATTTGCGTATACGAGGAAGTAAAAGAATACACTTTGTCATGCTGTAAGTTAAAGTTCTAAAAAAAATTAATTTTCATTGTTTTGTTTAAAAAAACTCCACGATAACGTTCTTCGCGGGCCAGCTGACCGAGCGCAAGTGCCCTTATTGAATCAACACGGACAATTGTAATTCCTCTCCGTAAATAATTTTTCGAGTAAAAGAAATTTTTGGATTAAAGAAAATTTGCTGCCCCCCAAAAATTTGGCGTCCAGGGGTCAGTGCCACAGTCCCCATACCTAAATCCACCACTGGCCACGTTCTTAAAGGCCTACCAATTTTCGTCTGAAACTGGATGATATTTAATTTTATGAATTTCGCGTGCTATTGAAAGTACATAAGTCAGTCGATTCTTGGCGGTTTGAATACATGATTTATCATGTTTGGTTTCATGTTAGGTTTGTTGATTCAAATTTAGATTCGATGAGTCCTTCGTGTAAATTTGGCCGTTCTGGAAGGAGGTCCCTCAACTGCATAGGGTGTGTGCAATGAGCTTTCTGGCAACATCGGCAGTTATTCTGCGAATGTCGTTGTCAACACGAATGTGCTTGTGTGTTCTTTTATGAGGTCGTCGCTCTCAATGCTTCTTACTCGAATGAAATATAAACGCGTGATCTGTCAGAATCATTTTCCAGCAAGCAAGAGCTTATACCTGGGTATCACCGCACCATGTGCTCGCTAGTCGTCAGTAGCGCCTACCAAAAATTATTTTCAAAGTATATTTTTCTACCGACAATCCTTTTGTTCATGTTTCAAAGAGGCATTACCGTCGCAACACAGTTCACATTTTTCTACAAGTATTTTGCATTATATTTTAGTAATAAACATTAATTTTTTATGAATGTTATACTACATTTTTACTACATATTTTAAAGATGTATAGTGCAGTCGTACGGCATATTTTAGGCATTTTTACTGCATAGCAATCCGGGTGCTACTTATTACAATCTACCTTGAGAGTAGATACGTGGTGTTTCAATGAGTATTTGAAATCGAAGATCTCTCCAAGGATTTCACAAATGTTTTTTTTAGTACTCCAATTCTCAGTCTGACTTCATCCCACATAAAGCGACGTTTGCAAAGTACTATAAATTCCAACTTTGTTTTCGAAATGGAGGAACCTGAATTAATTGTCCAATTACTGATGTTGTTTGGGATTTCGTGAATAATAATTGAAATAACATAAAGGTTTTTACCACTACAGATACTGTCGTCCGCAAAGAGTAATATTTTCACAGGTTCTTCGACAATGTACAAGGCTCACATCATTTATTGCTCTAAGAAATAGTATTGCACTTACGATTGATCCTTTTGGGAGACCATTAGTCACCTCAATTGGCTGTGATGATTTGTCTTGAATTTTGATTTTGAGATAACTGAGTTTTAGAAAAATAATTAAGAAAGCTAAAATATTCCTTTTATTTGCATATGTGTAAGAATTGATATTAACCTGCCTTTATACACAATATCACATGCTTTCTCAATGTCCAATGAGACTGCAAACACATGTTGGTTCATAACTAATGCGTCACAAATTTCCGTATCTCTGTTTACTAAGTGGTAGTTGATTGATCTAAATGATCTAAAGGCACTTTAATGTGATGATATCACGTTTTGAGTTTCTAAATTCCATTTCAGGCGGCGACAGTGTTGTTGTAAAGTGGCCATAAATAAATACATAAATAAATGAAGTTAAATTCCAAAAATCGAAAGAATATTAAGAGTGTCAAATTATCTCACGATGTTCTCTCAGGTTTATGAAAATACATTAAACTCTCGATTATCCATGAACATCTCCTGTTCTCCTTTTTTAACAATATATACAATAACAAGCTTGAATAAACTTCAGAGTCAACGAAAGAAGGTGTTTCGTCACGAAAAATGTTAAATTAATCGATATTTTGTTAAAACATAAGAAAATAAAGTCGTTAGTTCATAAAAGTATTGTTTGTCATATGTATAACTGTATGTTTAGCCATTTTAGTCCAAATAAAGAATGTTAAAGGCAATTTTGTGTTGATTTGCGTCCTTTATCGGATTGTCCACAGAATTAGCTTATCCGCGATTGCCACGTCACCCAATTCTGGGAATGATTCAGAATTTACTGTTCTATGTTCAAAATTTCGGTACGAAATCACCTCACAGCAAATATTACGTGAATGTAGCAAACAAAAATAAAATGCACGTGAATCGTTTTGTTAATTATTAATATGACTTTGTAACCACATCAGATATATTAATACGATTATTATTTGCAATAAAAATAATTCACACTACATAAATCAATTCGCACTACAAAATGCAACTAAGATTACTGAAATAAATAAATTATGGAAAGTGTTTTTAAAACTAGATTTAACAGATTGAACAATACATGTTTAATGTCTACACTTTCTTATGCACAGTAATTATCAAAGGCCCTTATGTTCATTCACTTCACACAAGTCTGAAGGAGCCTATAAAACTTACAGGAATACAACTAACCTTCCCCTCTCGTATTTCAGTCATTTTCAGCATCCTCTAATAGCAGTGTATTAGAATCCTCTTCCAGTATGATTCTTTTCTGTTACTGCATGCAGATGTGTGTTCATCTTCCACCTCATTGTAACACGCACACGGCACCAGAAGAGCTGCTGGCAAGTCAAGCTTGTTAGCTGCATTGTAGCTTTGACGGAAGATATCAATTTGAATCCCAAGAGAACTTATAATTACAAAATTAAAATTTAAGTAGAATGCATGTAAAAATTTAATTAACAATTTTTCTCCAGAATGTAATTAATGAAAGCCATCCACAAGTTGCCTACTCTGTAGTTCTTGAATCAGAAATTCCTCTAGGTTTATCTCAAACATTCTCCTTTTTCTAAAACGATTATCTCAAAAATATTTTTTAAATTAGGTATGCTTTATACGAGTATCTACGATACATGCCTCTGATTATTTATTTTACTTCTACTAAAACTATAATGCTAATAATATATCATCAACAAAGAGAGAATATCATTGAATAATTTTTAATTCAATTGTCTCTGATTATAAGTTCAGAAAATATCAACCAAAGGAGGACAAAAATGCCAATCAGTCAGCAACTGAGTAGTGTTTAACGCACAATACTTTTACATCACATAACAATAGACCATGCTCCATTATTTTGCGTATGATAATAATTGTTGAAGTATTTGCTATAAAATAATAGAAGAGAGAGTTTTGTGCTGGCTTGCATCACATGACATGGGCATCCATGATATGTGTCTTAATTGAATTACGCCAATTGTGTTGGTGTTCCATTTTGTTATTCCATTTTTATTTATCATAAAAACAATAAAAACTGTATGCGACGTATAGTACAAGGTGGAAGAGGAGTACAATCTGTGCATTGTTTAGGGAGTTGAATTATATATAAAGGATATTATACATACGCCGGCGCCGTTAGCTGAATTGCAGTCACGGAAGTTAAGCAACTCGAAACACCACGGATTCCCAGATGGAAGACCATCAGAGATCTTCGGTTACTACCGGCACAGAGCCTCTGGCCGAAGGCATTGAGTGACTGCGACGTCACGAGACAAGACAAAATTTAACGGACGATTACTCCATATTCGCTCAGTGCCCAAAAGATGGCTAATAGAATCACAAATAATGGCAAAGAGTGGTTTAAGCAAAGAAAATATGGTTATTTCCGTAGATTTTTATTTTCGAAATCCATGTTGGCAATCTGAAAACGCGTCGTGTTTACTGAGAAAAGTTTCCATTCGTAAGTAAAAAAGTCTAATATTTTTGAAAAACTTGACAAGAGAGAAACTAGTCGATAATTTTGAATTTCATTTTCATTATCTTTTTTGAAGATCGGCTTAATCTTAGCTGTTTTGAAAATATCTGGAAAAGTTTCGGTGCATAAGGATGCATTAATAATGTGAGTTAACGGGCGATAAAGGTGCAACAGAATTATTTTTAAAGCATTGTTGGCAACATTTGATACCAAGCAAGTTTGCACTCGTGTAGTGAAATTCAAATATGCAAATGAGCCTTAGATTTGATTTGATTGTCGTGCTAACGAAATAACTATCCTCCACTTCTCTCACATGTAGTAAAATGAGAGCTCAGAAACACTTGTGCTGAGAGTGAATATTAATTTACTGTCCACAAGCAAAGCAAAGGACCGTTTCAGAAATTGCTGAGTGGGTCAAGGAACCTGATCAAGATGGGTTTATACATTAAAGTTCTTACTTTCACTGTATTATTTCAGATCCAATGAAAATTAGAAATGCTAAGCGGGATCAACGCTTTTTTGCAAGCTCCTGCTACGACGAACAATTAGTAGACTTCAAAATCGTGCCATGTGCAGTCTAATGAGTAGTAAAAGTATTTACATTCAAGTTGAAAATTTTGAAAATGGATCTAATACTTCTGAGCTTTCTTGATTACAAACTGTATTTGATTCTGTGGTTTAGGAGGTGCTTCAACTGCCATGGTCATTGGTGCCCACGCCAATGTATATTTAAAAAACGCTGCAGATGCAACTAACAAGCCGAATAAAGGATCATAAGTATTTTAAAATGAAATAAACTTAAGATTAGTAGTAGTAGTAGAAATAATAATAATAATAATAATAATAATAATAATAATAATAATAATAATAATAATAATAATAATAATAATAATAATAATGAACACCTTAAAACTGTCTGTTTGGAGGTAAAGAAGGGGAAAACAATAAACACTATTGCCCTGGCCTTTCAGATCTTGGTTAGACCGGTGGTTAGGGTACAGGACAACCTGGCAGGTTGGATAATCTGGTAGGCCTGATGGTCTTTTACCATACACTGCAAGCAGAATATCGCGTCTTCTACTCAAAGGTGGTTCGCCAGCGTCTGCCAGGAGGCACTCGATGCGACTGGTGGGTTAGGCTCCACGGCCTTTGCGAATACCAGCGTTGTAGATTGTATTCTAAAGGAGATGGGTTGATATGGAAGCCGGTCAATGACCGAACTGCCACAGTCCAATACTAAGCGAACGCGCGTTCTATTCAGCCGCATAAAACAAATGGTCACGGTCTGCTCTCCGTGAAATGGCGATCAACGTGCGGAGGAGGTTGAGAGAAGAAACACATGTGGCCCGCAACCTACGGATATGGTTCCGTTACATGGATGATCTGTCGAAGGTGAGTCCCAGAAACCTAGCGTTGACAACAAAGGTAAGCTAGTGACCACCTAGGAAAAGCTCTGGGTTGTTATAAAAATGGTAAATTCCGCAGATATGCATGCAGCACGTTTTTGTCATTCAAAAATTAAAACCCACAGATTCGCTCGATTAATGGAATCTATTAAGGACAAGTTGAAGCTGCCTTTCCATCGCGTTTAGGTATCTGGGCGAGCCGAGTATAGCAAAATCTTCCGCAAATAGCGGTGCTTTAACTGGTTCACGTACAACAAACGTAATCGACTCAATTGCAATAGCAGAGTGAAACTTAGAATTAATCCCTGAGGAACACAGTTTTCCAGTTTCCAGGGCAAACCTTGTCACCCACGCGTAAATGAAAAGATCTATTGAACAAAAAAAGCTTCTGAGGTACAAGGGGAGCAGTCCCTGAAAACCCCACGAGTGAAACGTACGTAACACAGAAGTTGAGATCTGAGTTGCTAACTTGACTAAGTGATCCAGGGTTGATCGAGGTTTTCTGAGTTTACATTGGATTAATTAGCAAGCTTCTCGACTAGGGACCAGACCAGACGGCGGTTTATCATACGTTCGAATATTTTACCGACACAGTTCATTAAGGAAATCAGGCGGTAATTATCGACTTTTTCCTTCCTTAGGTATTGGGATGATTGTGGCTTCCCGCCATATTATTGACATGGTATGTTCGTACCAGATTCGATTGAAAAGATTAAGGAGGAAGTGCTTACCTTGTTCTTCCAAATGTTTCAATATCACGTAATGTACCTGGTCTAGTCGAAAAAATGAGCCTTTTGATAGCGATATGGCGGTGCTAAGCAATTCCATAGAAAGAATCATTGTAGCTTTCGTACACACCACCCTAAAAATCAAAGGGAGAGTTTTCCATTCTTCTTTTGTTAGAAAGGAAATATGGGATTTAGCCAGATGAGCTCCACATCTTTTCATAGTGGGAGGCAAATTCATCGTTTATTACATTAGGCGAAGTTTGCAGCTACCCACTCACTGAAAGTTCAGGCATTGTAGACGAAGGTAGGGTTCCTTTAATTTTTCGTATTTTCTCCCAGGCGGCATTCGGAAGAGAGTAACACGTAAGCGAAGATATGTATGCTCTCCGGGAAGCGGATTTGCTTTCGTGCATGACTCTTCTCGCTTCAGTCCGTGACCGTTCATATTCTACGAGGTTTTCAACGGTTAGATAATGGTTGTCTTGCTTGTGCCTTCTTCTGGATCTTGATCGCATTCACAAATCTGAATTCCCCATGGTATTGGGTGACGTCTCAGTCCACCGGAAGATCTAGGAACGGCAACTGTCGCAGCGGCGATTACGGTAGCTGTGAAATGGGAGGTCATTGTATCGATGTTCTCGAAAGGTCCCTCAGTTAGGCCGAGGACCGCTCAAACTTCTGCCAGTGCTCTCGCTGAAATATTCAGTGAGGGAGTCGAGCGAGATGGAACGAGAATATTGATATGCAACAAGGCTGGGTAATGATCACTCCCATATAAAAAACACGTCAGTCCAGTCCAATGTTGGACCGAGAGATTGGCTGCAGAGAGCTAAATCTATAATGAGAAGATCCCAGAGGCAACTGAATAATGGATATGGAAACCTGTATTCAATAGAATGAGATTGTAATTCTCTATCGCTGTTTCCCCAATGGTTCCCCTCTGTCAATGTCGAGACCCCCCCCCCTAGAGGATTGTGGGCGTTGAAGTCTCCGATTGATAAAAGATTGCGGTAGTTGAGAGTTTACATATGTAAGGTCTTCGATACTGCTTGTCTAGGCATAATGTAAATATTGCAAACTGAGGAGAGGGGTAGAATGTTGAACTGAGATTTACTGACTAAAGAGATGATCACGGACCAACGAGATACCGCTGTGGGCTCGGGAACCATCAGCATCGAATCTACAAATGTGATAACCTCTGAGGGGTACTACGCTTATGTAAAAGAACTGTTTCCTGCAAAAACGTAATAGAGGGGAATAGCGGGAGAGAATTAATGGAAACTGTTCCGAATGTGCGCGCAAACCATTTAAATTCCATGACAGGACAACCATTAGGAGTTTTAAGTTGTTTCTGCCTTTTTCTTTGTCCAGGACGCCAGGGAAGTCGGCACTGTCGGGCGTGTCCTCCACGGCGGATTCTGACACCTGCTACATCAGTCAGGGCACCCATGTGATTGAGCCTCGCCCCGTTTTGCGAGAGGTCAGGCTTTGATTGCAGTCTATTTAGTGGGTGGCCCAGGGAGAAAAGGGTCGCACCTTGCACTCGGCGTTAGCCATTAAAGGAGTAGCACGGTCTGTTTCGATGTTCGCTGCCTTTTTGGACTGATTTAGAACCCTAGAAAACGTTCGCGACATATCCAAGAGGTCTCCTTGTTTCCAGAAACGAAAACATGTCAGGCTCCCTGACTGATTTTTTTTTTTTTTTTTTTTTTTTTTATTCCCTCTCCTTAACGAACACTGAGCACTGGTTTGAAGTTTCACATGATTACCCTTGCAGTTAACCCAGTGCGGTGGCGAAGAGTAGGTTGTTCCTCGTGCGACGTTTCGTCACATTTGGCGCATGCGCGATTTACTGACATGCAGCGCAGAACGGAATTACCGAACTTCAGATATTCATAACAGCGCAGAGGGTCCGGCTCGTACTGGCGCACCAGATGCTTATAAAAGTCGCAAGAGATTTTCCTAGAAGCGAAGGGAACTCGAATGTATGGATCAGAGAGGAAATCGGGATTTATTTTCCATTTTCTTTTCGCTTGATCCTGTACCTGTCTACAACACCATGTGTTTTGAAGAATGAATATTTCATCTTAATTTTCTGCAGCAAAGTCCTCATGATTTACGACAGTTTTGCTCAAATTGAGACTAGGGCGGCTCAGGCCAAACACACAGAGATAACGTTTATAAATGAACAAATTTGTTCAGTACTTTTCGTAATAAGAAAACGCGGCTTAGTCGGCGTATTCGAGTCTCTACACAAGAAACTGAATCATTTTTTCTTTCTTAGCGTCCTATACAATGTCTCCTCTTCCGTTAGGAAGAGGGCGAGGGTTCGTCTCGGAATCCATAAAGAGGATTTCAGTTCATCCCCGTGATGACAATTCACCACGGAGTCCAACAAGGGAACTATCCATTGAAGCGCCAGGTTTGTTGCGGGGATATATAGCAAGGAGGGGCACGGCAACTTCCCCGCCGCACACTGGCAGGGGGCACCACGCGAGTTCAGCCAGAGACCCCGTCCGAATCGACTGATTAGCTCCCGACTGCCCATCTAGAAGAGGCCGAAGCCAAAGCTAGCGCACTGGGGCACGCAATACGTGCGCTCCCCACGACTCGACGAAGTCTAACCCAAGGTCTCAGCATCAAGGTGGTATACGGGCGAGTACGCACAGATTCCCCTCCCCCCCCCAGTCACTCATTCCCTTCGACACGGGTCGTCACGCGCAGCAAACACATAGCCGAGCGTTCAGCATATAAAGGCCAGTAATGAAGAAAAAGGTTATGATAAAAAATGTGACATGAAATAAAAATCTAGCGGATGAAAGGTGGATAAAGGAACACATGAAAGCTTTTTCTGCATCCGTCAAGAGTAGACCAACCCACCTCCATGGGAAATTGAACTCGACACCTTCTTGTATTTATTACAATCACTTTCAAAACATTCTGAATTATTACGCTTTTTGATGAATATAAGTAATCAAATTAACATAAAAATAATTAATAGAGTTTCAAGAAAGATATTTTCAAGAACTTACATTACCTAAACCTCTCAAACACGTTCATCTCCTCAAATACATACTATAATGTACAAGAAATGTAATGCGTAATACACTAGTGGTGAGACAGAATTGTACAGACTTTCTCGTACTAGTTAGTTTTCTTATCTCTAAGTTTGGGCTAGGCTTTGCTCCACACTCTTCCCAATTGATATCTATTGCCACCTAAAGGTAACTTCCTTTTTACATTTTCTCAATTTTTCAATCCCCTAATGGTAAAACTGAGATATGAATTTAAGAATATTGTAGAAGAGTAAAACCCTGCCTCATGTGCACATTTTCATTGAGAAAATACCTTAAACATTTGTGAAAGTGCAAAATTTTGAGCTCATTTTCACAGAAAACTTTGTTTTCACACAACTTTGTTGGAAATCATGTGAAGCTCTTCTACTCACAAATGCAATAATGTATTAAAAAAAAAAAAGTAGGTTTAGTATAAATATTAAAGACGAGGGATCTATTTTAAAAAAAAACATTTGTGTAATTTTGAAAAAAATCAGAATAGGGCCAATATCTTTTTATTCTGTTCATTTAGCACTTTTCATACAAAATGTTAAAAGAAAAATTTGGAGCTGTTCTTAAGAAAATGTCCTTTGAGTGTTTCTGAAAATGCAGAATTTTGAACTCGAACAGTTTTTGAGAAAATCTTTTTAATATTGCCCATATTTCACTCAATATTATACCAAATCAATTAAAATAAACAAAAAAATGTTCATCTCAGTGATTAAAAAACTAGTTCTGGAGAACAAATTTTATTTGAAGAAAAAATTTCTATCTTGAATATTAGAGTTGTAGGACGATGCAAAAAAAATCAAACTTCTGCAATTTTCGAAAATTCTGAGTGAACAGTGAAAATTGGACCCTTGCCATAGTAAGTGTATTTCACTCTATTCTTACAAGAAATTTAAAGAAAGAAAGGGGAAAAAAAAAAAGAAAAAAAAAGAAGGAAAAAAAAAAAAATTGAAAATATCCTAGGAGCTTAATGTAAAGTACCCCCAAAATTTAAAGAATTCTTTTCAAGTGGCAGAGCTTTGGGTTGGGTCAGACAGACCGTGGAATATTCATTTTGGGGAAAAAAAAAAAAAAAAAATCTACAAAGAGCTTAGGAGCTAGTGTTGTTCATTGCCGGGCAGACATTTTAAAAAATTATTTTTTTCGGTATCTTGGGACCCCAAAACATGTATTTCCATTAAAATCACTAAATTGATTTTCTGCAGCATTACACAGTTACAAAACACACAAATGTGTGTTTTCAGATACTCTTACACATTTTCCAAAAATGGCTGTATGTTTTCAAGGAAATTTTGATATGCAAAAGGTGTTCTTCTGTGATATTCAGGAAGACTCATTTTAATTAAACTATTAGGGAATGAAAGATTTTAAATGTGAAAAAACAAAGGCATTTTTTTTTATAAAACACAGTATCTACAAGATTACAGGAAAGAAAACTAAACCATGATGTTGACTACTATCTCTAAATATTACTTTCAACATTTTCTGTAGGGCTAATTAATTCTGAGAAATCTGTTCCTTAATGAATACAAGGAAGAAAGTTTTTAAAAATAAAGAAACTTCTGAGTGTTGTAGGAATGATGCTTTTAAAACTTGTGCAGAAAAATAGTCGGCTTTGCAAAGCACATTATTGGACATGTACTATGTAATAGAATTATCTATGTAAAGACTGGGTGCTGTGTTTCAAGTAGTTTGATGAAAACAGATTTGCATATTTTGATAAGTCAGTTTTGTATAGCAATAATTTGCTTAGCAGAGTTTGATCAGGTTTCAACATTTTCCACTATTTCCCCTTAATTTCTTATGTTAATCCCCAGAACATACATTTCCTTGTGCGAGTTACAGAATTGTTCTCAAAATTCATTGTTCAAGTTCTCTGTAAGATATTATCACTTAACCTGCTATAATGTTTAGATCTATATGACCCAAAAAGATATTTGTTTTGCTCTCACAAGCACACTTTACTAATGAGCATCCTGATACTTTATCTGTTTCTGTATAAATATCTTTAAATGTTTGTAAGATTTGTTTGTCCATATGTTAGAGTTTTCCCAAAAACTATAATTGTTACATATATACTGTTTGGGTCTATGTGACCCAATTGTCAAAACGAAACTAAACTAATATGTAAGGTATGAGAATTGGAAATATGGCAGTAGAACTTTTAATGTTTTGTTAACATAAATTTATACAGGCAAGCTTATTCTTGCCTCCTGGAGAGAAAGAAGAAAACAATCAAGGTAGGAGAGATGTCTGATCTAGTAAGTAGTTTGATCAAATGACAATTTTACAAATGCTTATTTCTGTACATCATCTAATTTGTAAAAGTTCTAAAACGAAAAATGATAATTCTGAGCACAAATGGAAAAATGAATTCAAATAAGTAATAGAAAAATTTTAAGTACTTTCTTTCTCATCATAGTCTTTGCTGTAAAATATTTACCAAGGATGGGAAAAATGTAGAACTTCAAAATGTTACCGTGAGACAAAACAATTTTGTAGCACTGCCCCATAAAAACACATTATTTTAAACTTCAATACAATAACAGGAGCTGCTAATAACTATATCAGCATACAAGTGCATTTCGTTGCACAAGAGAAATAAATCACCAGCCATTCATTCTAGGTTACAGTATCATCAGCATTTTCTAATAAATGATTTCGCATTACGGACTCCAATAAATCTTCATTGAACCAAAATAAATTAACACAATGCTTTGGTGGACCTGAGTAAGTCTCCCATTAATGTGTATAGGGCATTGTATAGGGCAAGTATCCTACAAAATAACCACTCGCAACGATTGAAAAATGAAAATTTCAACAATTGCTTCAGGATATACCGGCCACATTTAATAGTTGAAAATTTTACCTATCGGATAATGGGGAATTAATACTCACACACACGCAGCCATGCATGCACACACCCACACACACTTGCGCGCACGCACACACAGATATGATGTACTAGTAGTGAAGAGTAGGTAAATCAGTGACAATTCATTTTTCGCTATATATTACTACACATTATTAAAGCACAAATAACTGAATAATTTCAGTAACTATTAACATTGTATATTATGGTATAATAACATTCAACTTTATAAAGTGGTAAATCCACTACATCCCTTTTTCCCCTCAGCAAAACTACTTTGCAGGTCCTATAGATCTGAGCAGTAGTCACGTATTCTAAATTCAAACAGAAGGGTTAAATAAGATATTTACGAACATTTCCACTTAAGTTCACTGTCCATTGATATTGATTGTTAGGAGAGGGCAAGGATAACACATAAGGGGATTTCTGTCAAGAGATGACAGATTAATAATCAGATGTTTTGAAAGGTGTCACATCTTTTCACTGTATTTATTTCTGTTATTAAACTGAACACAAAATTCAGAATTGTGCTATCTACATAATGTAATAAAACTCAGAAAGCAAAAACAAGAATGTTTAAATCAATTGGAATTAAAGCAAGCAGGAAATGAAGTGGTCATTTTCAATAAACAATGTACAAAGAGCCCTACACAATATACAGGATATATTTATTTGTATTTACATAATTGCAAATAGTATGGTCATTTTTAAAAAATAATAAACAGTACAAAATGTGTTAAAGGGGAATGCCTTAGGCACCAAAGAAAGTCTACAACTCTCCGAAGAAATGCCTACAAGGTAGTTGTTTTCCTCTTTTTAACACTTGGGTGGTACTTTGTATCTGCTTTGCAGATTCTTTCATTGCTATTTTATTATAAAATACATCCACCCAAACTGCCATAAATCACCCGAATGAGTGATCTTTGCAAACATTTACAATAGCATAATAAAGACAAAACTGTAACCCAAACATTCATGACTCATACATGTGCAACACTCACAAATAATCTTTTCAATTCCAAGCACAACAAATACAAACCAGAGAGTGAATATTACTTAACATATTCATTTTGAAATTCGCTTGGAATATAGTCTATTATCTCTAATATATTCAATAATTTCCAAGCAAATAATATGTCTGTTTTATAAATGAATTAATATACTTGTATCTCACAATGTATGCACTCACAATACATATACACATGTGCACTTTGGCAAGAAACATACATCTTATTTTAATATTTCCTCATGAAATTATTCAGTTTAAATCTATAGTATATTTATAACCATTTTATTACATCTTTACCACACAAAAACTGTGCCCATTTCTAATATATACATATGATATACTTCTTATTCTAATCATCTACTGAAATGTATACATCTGAATATTATACATAAATTTTCTCATTTCACAATTAAATAACTTACAACCTTTAGTCCTATGGGAGACAACCCCTACGGATTACTCTTAGATTCTCTTTTAAACATATGCGGATTAGGTGGTGGTGGCACAGGAGTGACAGGGGGTGGAGGAGCAAACTGAACAGTAGTTGTGTGAGTGGTGGTTGTGGTATGGTGGTGTTGGTGATACAATGGAGTGAAAAGGTTCCCACTTGTACCTGTTGCTGCACTGCTATCGACACCAGGTAAAACTGAAATTCACAAATATCAAATCAAGTTCCACTTCTAATAAAGTAGAAGCTACAGGAATATGGCATATGCAATGAAATCTCTATGGAAACATATTGTAAATTTATATTTTTCTCTTTCATGAGCAGGAACAATATGTAGAATAAGAAATATAAGATGTATGAAGAAATAAAGCTTCAATGTCTTTTGATACATCACCAAATCATGCTTCTAAGGATTTCATTGCATTCATTACATCAGGTGAGTAGAAATATATAATTTTCAGTCTGTGGAATGATATTTTATGGTCTCTAATAAGGTTACTCATCATTCCATTTTCCATTAATAATTTATTAAAATCAAGACACATTATTAGTAAATTAATAAATTAATATCAAATTCACACAATTAACATATTCTTTAATTGTAATCAATATATAGTTTATGAAAGTATATTTCAGTATGTTTATATTCAGGGGCAGGAGATGTGAATTACTATATTGGAAACTACTGGACAAATAAACCCCTTTTCTTCCAAAAACACTCATCAATTTCAATGAAAATGCTGGAATCCCCAGTTCTTGTTTTATTTGAATGAAAAATCAAGTCTGAAATCCATGAAGTTTGTACTGCTTTTTGTAAAACTATTAAGGATTTTGTTTTATTCAGTTACATTCTGAAGGTAGAAATACAAAACAAGACAATCATTTTGTTTTTTGGTTGAACACAAAAAATTGAGGTTTCTCAGAAATGAATAAAAATGGAAATTGATAATCTGAAAGTAAATGTGTTAAAGAACATTCCCATCTGCTATAAATCTGTCAAAATGACACAAAATTTAGACAAACTGCACTATTTCTTAAAAATTTTTTTTTTTTTAACAATTACTTAAGTTTTACCACTATTACCAAGTCTATATAGGAATTTTTTCCTGATTTTCAAAAATTCTAATTAAAAATATTTCTTTATATTGAAAATTATTTTTATACATCAAATCTTTGCATTGATTTGATTATTTTCTATGAAAAACAATAGAAAGGAATATTTCTATTCCTTTCTATAATTTGTTTGATTTGAACTAAAACCATACTGCTGCAGAAAAGATACAACTGAATTACAGTGTTACAAAAAAATATTTTTTCCTTTTTTGTGGATAATAAGTATGTGATTCTTACAGACTTTTTTAAACTGAATTCAAATATATGAGTATGATTATATTTTTCTATCAGGGATAGTTTTTTTTGTAATTTTGTTTTTAATTAATGAATTTGTACTTACATTATTACAGGTTAGGTTAGGATTACGATACTTTTTAATTTCAATAGTATCATGACAATTGTATAAATAACTTTAATCTTTTACCATTGTATTAACACAACAAGAGATAGAAGAAAACAATTTTACTGCAATTGATTACAAATACTCCAATTTTGTAATCAATTCAAAAAAATACAGAAAAAATGAGAAAACAATACACTCAAGACTTTTGTCTTATGGACATCAGAACTGACTCTCCAACGAAAATCAGCAAGCATTGTAGGAATTCACTTCCCCGGATATTGTCTTTCCATGATCTCAATATCTTTATAGAATCTTCCACCATGTTTGTATCTTACAGACCCCAGTTATCTGGGAAGAAGTTGATATGCAAATGAATGAAATACACCTTAAAGGACATTCTGCATCCTAAATCATGGAAAGCATTCAACAGTTCTTTTACTGGTATTTTAAAGTCTGGAGATCTGTATTTTCCTAAGAAATTTTCTGTTACAGTTTGGGAGCATATCCAAGCTTTTTTCTTTCTATCTCTAATAGACATACTTGAAAATTAGAATCTCGCTCAAGTTCTCTTATTTGCAGGCCAATAAAAAGGTCTTCTTTTACTTTAACAGGTGACAGACAAGAGAATTTGTTTGTATGATAGGCAAATCTCCCAATGACATCCAAGGCTTTAACAAATTATTTTATTAGTTCTAATTTATCGTGAAAAAGAGGTAGGATCACTTCACTCTAAGCTAAAAGGCTCTTTTTCACATTTCTTTCTCCTCTTCCAATTCCTTTCAGGCCAAGTTTCTTTTACATAATGGGACTGTCTCATTTACGAAGGAATCATGGATATTTGGTATAACCTAGCGGCATGCCCAAGATTAAGGCAACGATCTTTAAATCCCCACATATATACCACTTGTGTTCAGCATACACAATTGCTGTAAACATATGCTCCAAACATCGAAGTCTTTTGTCATAATGGCATGAAGGCATTGTATTGGTATTACACAACAGAACACCTTTGAGACTAGTTTTTGACGCATTTATAAATCATCTTCACTGCTTCGGATCATAATCTCAATGCTCCCATCAAACCACCCGCATCATTGCAGAAAGTTAATTTGCCATCATACGAAAAATCTCTCACAAAATTCACTTCTTTCTTTCTTTCTATACACAGTAACACTTGCATCAACGTGAAAAAGGTTCCATTCCTGAAGTCAGTAATCCCCAGCTCTGATTTTCTTGTGCTTAAGCCCAGATCACAAACTAAATCATTTACTTTTGCCTGAGTTACAACCTGTGGGATTGAATCTGTTATCTGATAGGAACGATCTTCTATTTCCGGGGTCAATGAATCACTTCTCTCACCATGTCTCATCTCGTACATTCTGATATGATGATGGCACAGGAAGTGGCTCAGAATGACTGTGGAATGAACTGGCCTCATTCCTGACAGCAAATTTGGGTATTCAATGGACTTCTTTGATTTGTAGTTAGTGCAATCCTGAATAATTGTTATATAGAAATAGCAATTCGTAAGGTGTTCCTTGGGCTCCTTCCATATCATAGACATAGCAAACAACATAGAACTACCTTTCCCTTTCCACCAATTAATTAAGTTCACATAAGAGGTGAAACAACAAAAATGAGGAGCCCATGTCTTCTCCTGATCTATTTCACAACCAAAGTAGTATTTATTCCGTACAACAGGTACCATCTTCTTCCTATTTCTTGTGAAAGTAAGTTCTCCACTAATATAGTAGAAATTGTATGCTTGATTTCGATATTTAAGGCTGGGCATTTTCTGAGAAACAGAACCAAGCTAATGTTAAAACAAAAAAAAATTGCGAACATTGTAACTTTAACTCTGTTTTTTTTTTTATATACACTAATCTCTGCATTAAATTGAGCTAAGGTTACACTATTTTAGTAGGAAGGTAGTTCTACAACTTCAATATCAGTGAACATTAAAACAATATATGAGCTTACCAACCAATTAATCTAGAACTTACAGATGAGCTTACAGTACATCAGAATTCTTACACAAACAAGATGACATTTAAATGGAATATAACATACAGTTTACAAAGTCACACAATGGTTGCCAATACAAGAAATAATGTAGCCAACTTTACTAGATATACATTACCATTTTATTAGAAATCTAATTCAAAGCTAAGATGAAACATTTCTGAATCTGTAGAATTATCCCTGATATGCAATAATTTTCAACCTCAAATTTGAATTCAGGATGTAAAAATCATTCAAGAACACATACTTTCACAACAGAAAAAATTACCTTGTAACACAGTATTATTGACACAACCAACAACCTCATTAAAAGGAGGGTCGATTGTATTTTCCTAGTTTTTACTACTTGTCTGTAAATATGCTGACAGACAACTTAAGTTTCTATAAACATTTCTAATCACTTCATGCTACACAAAACAGCAAATTTTTGGGGTCAGCAAATTGAGATATTTTTGAAAAATGTTTTTGTCTAAAATTTAAACATTTGATTTGACTATTTAAAATCTGACTAAAAATGGCTGTCTATGAAGAAATGTAAACACAGTCTACGTTCATTTATTTCTTTTCAGCAACTGAAGAAAAAAACGTGTACATGAAAAAAACATTACTGAAAATGAGGACAATTTAGGTGAAAATAATATTTCAGTATTTTAATGATGTTACTGTATTAGAATTACCTAATAAGCATATAGAAAGTTATCACTTTTCAAAAGGTTTGTAATCTTAGATGTTTGCTTCTCTCTGCACCTAAGGCATAAATTTCCTCTTAAAGGAATTACTAGGGCTCAATGCAGTGGATACCTTTGCAGCAAAGCATCTTCCTATTCATATTTTCCTCATTGAATACATGTTCTTGTGCAGCTAGGTATCCCAAGATCATGGAATTTCTTCCCCCTTCGTGGCAATACAATTCTAAGTAGATGCCAGAATTTGTAGTTCTTTGGCATAATATCGACTAATTTTTTGCTGCCTCTCTTTACTGCTTTAAAAATGTCTAAGGTAGAATATTTGGGGCATATTTTTTAAATTAAATAAATTAATTTGTACTATAATAATAAAAATTCACGTGGAGAAATAAAATTTCTAGCATCATTCCAGCCTTTTTATGTCTATAAAATTGCCTAGTATATTTCCCATTTTTCACGCTTATTATACATCTTTGATTAAGTTATTCTCGCACTTATAAAGATGTTATGCACAGTTCGAAATAGAGGACTATGAAGTATAATAATTTTCTCTTTTAAAACAACTATTTACAAAGTGTGAAGTTTTCACACAAGTCCAGCTTGTAAAAATTTTTCCACATTTTTTAATAAAATTCTCTGGCTATTTTCTGAGACTTAACTTTCCAATATTTCTAGGTATGCAAAAGCCTTGTTTGTAATTAATATGTCTTGCGTCTTTAGCTAAATTAGAAAAAATTATTGTAAGTTTGTAAATTCTTTCCTTGTAAGTAATCTAAACAAATATTTTTTGTACTTATAACACAAATGCAACATTACTAGAATAGTAGCAATTACAGATTATTAGGGACAGAATATATTTCAGTCTCTGAATTAACATCTCCCACCACATATTTTTATAAAAAGGAGGTGAAGAAGCAGAACAAACTCAATACTTACCAGTAAAGGGAGGTGCAGTGGAGTATGTGAACCCAGACGGATATGTAGGTGGGTAGTGAGCCCCTGGAGGATACATAGGAGGAGGAGGTGGTGATCCAGGGGGAGGTGGCGGAGGTGAGATATCTTCATCATCGTCATCTTCATCTTCAACATTTATTTGTCGAATGATCTTAACCTACGGCAAAATAAAATAAACAAAAAAATACAAAACCCTCATTCATTTCAAATGAAAATTTTAATTATTTCTTAAACATATATCACAGAACAACAATGAATATTTCTATTTGATTGTACAGCTCAGCAGCATTCTTTTCAAGTCCAGAAAGATTAATACATGGACAACAAAATCTTATATTTAGTAAACAGAATTTTTTTAAAAACTGAACTCCAAATCTCTTCATTTAATGTCATATCAAAGTAGTAAATTATTGATTGCAACTTGCAGTTAATTTAAAACTGATATCTATGAAATAAATTCACATGTAAAAACATATTTTTAAGGTGCATATTACCTGCATCCAATATTTGTTTTTGACTTTGTATGACTACTGAATAAATTAAAAAAATTTTTATTTCATGTATTTGATATAATTTTTAACACGTTTTTACATATTTTACCTTGTACTAACTATTTCTAACATGTTTCATTGCATTTCAGTAGTTTATTTGCAAGTCAAAACAGAAAATATCATGTCAGATATAAGTTTGCCAATTCAAAAAATTGTTTCTGTGAAACTAAACCTTTCCTAAAATCATCTCTCGGAGAACCAAAGCAATGTACTGTGGTTCCATGACCTCCAGACCTTTGCTGAGTCATCAAACTCAATCCCTCTTTGTGGAAAGCATGTTCTTGGAATTAAGGATGAGCAGATGTGTGCAAAACAGAAGTTATTGCAACAATGTGCTTGTTGATATTTCACAGAGCCCAAGTGTAACTTGATGAAAATCTGACAAACTGCCCTTGGGACAACCAATGTTTTGGCCAACATACATTGATTTTATTCAGCATAAAATGCATGGAGGAGGATTGTACAATGAGGTTCCCCTCCATCTGTCAGCTTCAGTGGGATGGGAATCTCATTTTTTATAAACCCTCTGTGTGACCCACCTTCACACATTTCACCCTGAGGAAGTTTGCAGTATGGCGGCTGAAATGTTGGCATCTGTGCCTAGGATAAGGCTCCTCCCAGGCAGCCTAGTCGGAGACTCTGACTGCAGAAGCCGACATTTTCATCATTCTCTTAGGCTTCATATGAAATCATCTTTGGGATATGATGCAGTAATTTTTTTCAGTAAATTTACTTCAATTACAAAACAATGAATTTAGGAGGTAACAAAGTCCTCTTACCCTCACTCCTCAGATCCATTACTGCTACACGGTACATAATTATTCAAGTGATTCTATTACAGTAGCTATGTCTCAGACATGAATGCGATTGGTGGAAATGTGTGCACGTGTAGGACAAAAAAAAAATAGACATTGTTTTTGAATCTTGATCTTATTGTTTAATTTCTAATTGAATCCATTATTAACACACACCTTAAAAACTGGATTAATAAATTCAATCAGAAAAATTTGAATTAAAAATTTGATGAAAAATTTGAATTAAAAATTTGATGATAAAATTTGAATTAAAAATTTGGTAAAAAATTACAAAATAACTCCTGCAATTACTGAACATAATTATTTCATATTCCTCTCATCCACTATTATAAATCATATTTATCCGAATATAAGTCAATTATGAATATAAGACAACCCCCTAATTTTTTGAAGAGGCCTTCTTTTTAAAATTTTAACTAATTCTTACTATTTAGTCAAAATAAAGTTCCCTTATTGATGAGAATGTTAAGACTATTGCCTGATCTATTATTTTCTTATTCCTTAAAATCATCATAATCAAGATTTTTGTCACTACCATCATTATCTTCACACGTATCAGTGTTTCTTTCTTTTTGGTCCTCCTTCCATGCTGTGACTATTTCTGACTTTTTAGGCCCCTCTGAAAATTTTGCGCATTGAATTTGTGTTGTTCTTAGTCTTTTATCCAACACTCCCCAAGAAATTCACTTCTGTGTCACTAGATTTTCTATTTGTTCTGTGCTTGTTGATGGCCTGTTTCTTTAACAGTTCTTTAGCTTCTTTAACAGAGAAATTAAGTTACTGTTCCTGTGATCGAGTTATAAACTGCAAACTTGTACGTCTCTGTCCTTCCTTTTTGCACTTAATGAGGGAGATAGAGGCAAGTTTCCAAGACAGGGAAGTTTTTGCTAAGAAAATATTTATTATCTTTTCCGTGGTTGGATGGAAAATTTGTACGTCTATCAATGTGATTTTTTTCATTTCTGTCCCTTGTAAAATGCAGATTCTCACTCTCTGGGCATCAAACAAGATTCCAACTGCCTCGTAGAACCAGCATCATGTAACAAAATCTTTGCATTTATTTTCACGTTTCATTTCACATGGTACAATGACATTTGTTTGAGATTAACTCTTTACCAGCCCACATAAAGATATCGGTGTGAATTACCTGGTAAATCCATGGTGGATGCCGAGAATAAGACCACAAATATAATTACATATTGTAGGTATGCATGATATTTTAACCGTCTTCGCAGCTTATTGTTACAACAAATTGTTACGTCAACAAGTTTTGTGACATGGAAAGATAATGTAAAATCATAAACCATATCCAATTCCGCATAATCTATGAATATACAACAACCCTGCATTTTTTAACTGAGATATTTAGGAAAAAACCTTGTCCTATATTCGGTTAAATATGGTAATTTCATTTGTAAATTCACTGAAGTAACATAGTCCTAGCAACAAAAATACTCATTTCTAAAGAATTGCATTTCTTAAATATAACAAAATTTCACTGGAACAATATTTACCAAGGTTCTCACAATTATTTTGTTGTTCTGGCATTTTACTATATTTTTAAGGAAATGCACAATGAGAGTTTACCACCATTAAGAATTAAGTTTAAACTTTAATCATTTGATTTCACGGAAAGTAAATACTATTTATATTTAATTTTAAGTACTAAAATTATTACAATTACAAACAAAATAATATAAATGAATACTTAGATTACACACTTTTTATTAGGAAAGATTTGAATTTTAGTTTGACCCAGGACTCCAAATTGCCTAGCCCTGTCACAGAGCAAAACAAGAGACCTCTTACCTTAATCTTCTTCTTTTTCTTTTTCTTATATCGCTTCTCCTTTGGGAGTTTGCGAGGAGGAGGAGGTGGAGAAGGAAGATCCTCCCCAGCAGATGGGGATGTCCCTTCACCAGGACGGACTCCATCCGCAAATTTAACAGACTTTCTTTCAATTCCTCCACCAACTAATGGTTTTTCCCTATATGACACAAAGACAAAGAAATACACATTTATTATTTGACTATACATTTTTCTTTTTTCCTTTTTATTAGTTTAATAAAAAGGGATAAAAATAAAGAGACACACCAGACTCTAGTAATAATAAAATCATCACTATTGTGGTAAGTAATTTTATTTGTAAAGCTTTGACATGTTTCTAGATTTCAATTGCAAAACATAAATTATTGAAATAAGAACTATTAAATTCTGGAAAATAAATTACTGTATATTTCTGCAGATAAGATGGGGCATATATTTTCGTCAAGATTTATAATTTTATTATACATCTGTCCTACAAGGCAACCCTGAATTATCAACTGCCTTTAGTTTAGAATTAGAACCCTGAATTTAGTTTAGATCAGAGCTCATCGTTTCTTGCAACTGGCAGCACAACTGCAGCATCAGCTTCTGGCAAACATTCCCACTGATTAGGGCATTCAGGCATTATTGTACAACTACAATAATGGAAAAGTCTTCTTAAGCATTGTTACATTTTAGTCTGTAGAAGCATGCATTGAATCACAAACTCATATGTACTACCTCTAACAAGTTTTGTGATAGGTTGTGTCATAAGTTCAATCAATTTGAACTTGTAAGTGGAAAATTTGTAAATCATGGAACCAATGAAAGATCTACCTGGATTTGCCTCAGATGATAAATGTGAGAATGAAATTTTGAATCTGTCCTAATAGACTACCTCTATTTTTGGGGTCTTTTTGTTTGTTATTTATCTCTCGTCTTATGTGCCAAAACATATGGTACAAAAATTATTGATTTTTGTTTAGTATAAATTACATGAATGTAAAAGAATGGTACTTAATTTCCATAGTCATAATAGAAGTCTCAACTAAGAATTTCAATTAGGTTGCGATGCTTCTTGGCTAACAAGAAATTTGCCTTACCAACCAAGGGTTTATAAGAACAATTTCATGTTCCTGCACCAATTTACAGCGCACTCAACACTGTAATACCAAAACTTTGAGCCAGGTATGATAAACTGTTCATTGTTGCCTAGATGCTATTGTTTCATTTTTAAACACATTTATATACTTTACACCTTACAAGGTTAAAATTATTTTAAGACTGCCTTCCAGATAAGCATCATAATACTGTAGTAAACAAGATACTTAAAATTATGGTGGAATTTTGTTAGCACATTTCTCATTGCCATGCTTTCCCCACATAGCACTTCTGTATTTCAAAAATCCCAATTCTGTTAATTTTCTCATTTACGCTTCTGCAAGCCAAGATTGGTGCGATGGTAAGCAGCTGATGCCATCATGAGCACCTTCCTTCTTCCTATATCTTCCTCTATCCTCCCTTCTTCCTCTCTCTCTCCCCTTCACTCAACCTCCCTCTAGTAAGTAGAAGGGTGGCATCACATCTACACCACTGCACCAATCTCAGTTTGCAGAAGTGTAACAGATCATTCCTCGTTCATGGCCAAGTTTGTAACTGGCGGCGGTGACAAGGCTCATGGAGAACTGCGGCGGGGCTCATGGTGCCACTAATGCCAATGGCTCAGGACTGAGATCCGAGATCTCAGCTCCGAGCTCCTGTTACTTTGTGCTTTGAAAGTGCTCTTGGGAAAGTCATATCTAGAATTGTCAACATGTTTTCTGCAGAGCACTCTCTTTCCCAACGCAGCGATTCTTCCTACTTCATTGCTTCAGGTTTTGGGCCATGTGGTGAGAATTTATAATTTATATTGAAGTTTAATTTTTATTTTTTGATATGGCTCATCACACTATAATTTGCATGCTAAAATAATTTCAGTTATGTGTTTAAAGTTTATACATTTTTCGCACTTATACGTTTATAATAAAAATCCCTTTAAGACCGTATAATGTTCAAATGATCCTGGTGAAGAGCAGGGCGATCTGTGCTGAGAGCTCAGAACTTTTATGTTACTTGAGTTGACATGCTCCAGAGTGCACCCACAGCCAACCTATCACTTGGCCTCAGAGGCAACTTCCCCTTAATGAAACTTGTAATACACAAGCTCGACTTGGCCTATCTGAGTGCCCAAAACCATGCCAGCCTGTGGGTTGGTAGTGCAAGTTGGCTGCCGGGCTGCATTTGGCAGTGGATCTTTGAAAAATTTCAGTCGGGTACATACAGGGGCTCTCTGAGGATCTCAGGAGGTGACAGCTAGATCCAAGGGAAGGTCAAAGACGTCCCTGGGAGAGAGTACCAACATAGATGACCAATAAGTGAGAAAGTTCATGCACTCACTGTCCCACTCTCCGAAGCCCTTTTGCTCACCATAATAACATATGAGATTCTTTTGGTAGTGGCATGGCACGAGCAGCTAATGAAACTGATCGCTTTTCCATGCCGTACGGATTCTAATATTCTACAATATTCTAATGTAGCCAGGCTGTGGGGCTGTGGCAGTCGTGCACTTCCTGTCACCCACATAGAACACTGTGCTTTGACCCAGAGACTCTCAAGTAACATCAAACTTGAAACTAATGCAACCAACCAAGGGTCACTGCTAGTTGTAGCCCATGCATGACAAGGCCTTTGTTTCCACAATGAAACTGAGTCACTAAAGGTCATCAGTAAGGTTCTCATTGCAAGTCCGTTCTAATGAAAAAGAGTGGTAGGAAAAGGCAACCCTTCTCAATATCAGATAAAATAAACATTTTGAAAGTTGTTAGGGAGAGTGACAATAAAAAAGAGTAGATATTGCTAAACTGGCAAAACTGATAAAACATTAGTGCAAAAATATTGAGTTTTTATTTTGCTCATAATAATCAATTTCAGTTCTGCATTTTTCTCACTGAAACATTTTTTCCCTTCAGGCCCGTGCAAAACGTATTAGTGAAATTTTTCTGTATATAGGTTACAATCAGTTGGTTTGATTATGAACCCAGAGCAAAAGAATGTGTATTGGAAATGAAATGCTGAAATATCATTAATTGTGCAAACTGTGCACAGAAATGACTCCACCATCTTCATTCTATGTGTTTTTTAATATGACATGTTACCACTTGATAGAAATGGGCAGTAGTTTTTTTTTTGTTATTAGGCAATATTATTGGTGTTTGGGTATTATTTGTATGTTACTTATGTGTTAAATAATATTCTAATGAAGGAAAGGTAAAAATGACAAATTGATGACAAAATGTTTTCGACAGCACATTCTGTCTCTTATAACTTTCAAAATTTTTAGTCCTATAAACCTAGCTGCTCTCCACCCAGCCCTAAAACCGATCGGAACAAATATTTTTAGTTAATGATATTTCAGCAATTCAACATAAAGCAATTTCAGTTTGTATCAGCTACATACCTGAATCCTGGGGAGACTAGAATGCCTTTTCCTGCTGGAGGTAAGATTTGAACGTCAACAGGATTCTTTCTCTTTCTCTTCCTTAGTTGTTGCTCTGCATCAGTCTGAGGCATTTCTTCTTCCTCTTCTGGCTCTGGCACTTGTTGCATGGCCTCCTGCAAGGGAAAAAAAGTAACATGCCCTTCACAATGCACTGTTGATTTTTTTTAAAGTGTTTTGCCTCTTTTAACACACTGACTGCCAAGGACATACAGATTTACTACTAGGCCAAAACCTAAAAAATTGTATTCTTGAAAATATAATTATATCAAGTTATTTTATTGCACTTTCATGTAATGCAAACATATTTGAGAGTGCCAGCATACATGTGGTGTGTGAGTGGAACTAGTTTCCTCCAGATGCCACAATGTTGCAGCTACCACAGCTCAATTATATCAGAAAAGACATCCTACACCAAACTGTCAAATAATAAAATAAAAAGAGAAATGGTAAATTAAAGCAAAAATGAACATAGATGTAAATAAGATACCCATAGTAATAAGGCTAGTAGAATTATGGAAGATAAAAATTAGTAGTTTGGGAATAACAAAAAAGGGTAGAACCATTCCTTGCAGGCATAAAAAGTAAAATCTTTCTTCACGACTTTCAAAGATTCATCTTTCAAGGCTCATTCAATTCAGAGCCAGCTCTGCTGGCTACTCTGCAGCAACTCTGACCAGGAGGTCCTAGGATTTGAACATGATAGTGGTATACAGCTAGATCAAATGAAGCCATCTCTGTCGAGAATTTGAGTGGCCAGCTGCTTCAATCAGTAGTTTTCTGAGGTTTCTCCAATCAATATCAAGTGAATGCTGGAATGATGAAGTAGAGGCCAGAGACCACATGTCATCTTTCCTCCCTCTTCCTTGTCCTATACTCTCCTCTTACACAAACACAGACACAAGCACTACATTACCACCCCTTGCGAGACCAGTGGGAAACTTAAGAGCTTGTACAGGTTAAGGCAGTCTCCTGCTGGAGGAAAAGATAGAGAGGGAAATTTTCTCCTAGACGCCATGTAGGTTGGCAGTGGATCTCACCACATGGCAGTGAGGGAGGAACACTGCCACCTTCCATATTAAACATTCACTACTCTTGACAGGACTAATGACTATAGTAGTTGATGAGCCTGGAAATATCAATCAATCCATAAAAAAGCTTTGAATCTTTCATTTCCATGGGTTTGAACTATCTTTAGATAACACTCCTGGCACCTCTTTTACACTTTTCATTTTCTTCAGTTTCTCTTTTGTAATTGTCAGATAGTGACTTTCAGATAGTGATAGCCGATTTTCTGACACTTGATTATGAGAACTTGGTGAACTTTGTTGGCTTTCAGATACTTGTAATATATTTATATTATTTGTTCCCATTCAGTTATTCATAGGCATACATTGTCAAGTTTAGTTGGAATAATATTGGTAAGAACTCCTTCAAAATTCAAGTGAGTTTATTTATTAAATGTCAAATAAAAAAAGTAACAATTAGTTTATAAAACACAAATAGTTAAGGTTGTTAAAATTGTCAAACTATTGTATCTCAAAATGTTTTAGATTCTTTACTCAAAATGCATTAATTATCAATCTGTTCCTGTATAAACATTTGTGTCGCATGCCACACAAACAGGTTCTCATCAGAGTTAACAAGAGTTTGCGGCATGATCTGAACACAAATAATTCAGAATTTATTTCAATTCAATATCATACAATTATCAAGTATCAAAGTAACAGGAAAATGTTAGAAAGAAACAATTACTTTAGCCAAGAATCAACTAACAATATCCCATGACAAAGCAATCTAATTTACTGGCCAAGTGACATTTTGTTGCACATTTCATCCAGAAGCGAAATGAAAGTCAAAGTTTGTGTTTTTGAGAAGCCACTGAAGAGAGATATACTTCTGAAGCTGAACCCATCAAGAGAGGCTACTGGTGGCCACGTGGCATCCTGCAAAAGTCACTGCGGTCGGCGGCGGTCACATGGCAGTCAATGTGTTAAATGTACTATTACAATGATTATGTGCAATTCCTTATCTCAATAACATGCTAACAACAATAAAATCTCAGAAATTAACATCTGATTACCTCAATAAGTCTCATTTCTTCAAGATCTATATCTGAAGCAGTACTCAACATTTCTCCATCCTGTTCAAAGGCTTTCTAAAACACAGAGCAAAAAAACATGGTTTTAAACATTTGCAACAAATTATGTAATCTTCAATTTTGAAACTATACATGAAGTTATTTAACTAAAAAAATGAGTTGAAATTCATTTGAGTGATTTCTTATTCTGTTTTCTGTCAAAAATGAAAAACAGTTCTATGAAAGGGGGTTGTAGAATAAGATAGGCAAAAGTTCCTCCAGGGATAAAAAAATTTTATATTGAAAATTGTATTTTAAAGTGTAAAGAAAACAAGGTTTTCGACGGATTGAAATTTTACCCAGTGTGTTTCGTGCACATGCATGTGCCCACCCACACATATCCATACTCCCACACCCACACTCTCACCCCCACACATCCCTCCACACACACACCCTCACCCCCCCTCACACACACACACACACTTCAAGAAGGCGAGATCCACAGTGGATGCAATTAGGATCATCATCGGCATCACACACAAGGCTATTAGGACAAAATGACGGAGAAGAGGCGTAAAGCAGTATTGTGCTCTTGTTGCCCTTGACGTCAGGAACACATTTAATATGGCAAAGGTGGAGTTCCATACTTGCTGCGGAGTTCCGCATTACATAATCAAAATAGTCAGAAGCTACTTTGAGGAAAGGACTTTACTTTACGAAACTGAGACCAGAGTAAAGACCCGGTATCTCGGGTGGTGTTCTGCAAGGCTTGGTACTTGGCCCGCTGTTGTGGAATATTATGTATGACTCCATTCTGAAGCTCCAACTGCCAGAAGGCACTAGGGCTATTGGATTTGCTGACGATGTTGTGGTGGTGAAGTTGCCATTGAGGCTGTGGCTACAATCCGGTGGTAGCTAATGTCGGCGGGGCTCCAGATGGCCCAGCATAAAACGGAGGCTGTCTTGGTCACAGGTAGAAAAGTGAAAGAGGATATTACTCTCAATGTTGGGGGTAGTAAAATAGCCTCCCAGCAGTCTCTAAAATACTTATGAGTCCAGATTGAAGCAAGACTGCATTTTGACGAGTACTTGCATATAGTCTGCGAGAAAGCATTTCGCATGGCCTCCGCCTTGGCACGAATTATGCCTAACGTCAGGAGTCCAAGGTAAAGTAGCCGGAGGCTACTGTTTAGCGTCGTTAACCCTATGCTGCTCTGCGCAGCCCCCATTTGCGCTGATGCCTTTGGGATCCAGTTGTACACCTGCGATGCGAAGTGTACAGAAGGTCCACCTTCAGGGCGGCCCGGGCTTTCGCAAGGTTGACGCTGTGAGTGTGATAGCTGATATCTCCCTATAGATCTCATGGCACAAGAAAGGACCTGACTGTAAGCAAGAGGGAGCTACAAATAGGAGTGTCATCATGAAGGAAGAGAGGGAGGTGACAATGGCTCAGTGACAAGAGAGATGGATTCTATCATCCACAGGTAGATGGACATTTCATCTTATTCCTGACATAGCGAAGTGGACCAAAAGGAAACACGAAGTTGTAGATCATCATTTGACGCAGTTGTTAACGGGGCACGCGGTGTTACCGTGCATACCAACTCTGTTTCCGATTGGACGATGACTCCTCATGCCCAACTTGTGATCCCTAGGTTTAAGATGTGGAACGCGTGTTCTTTCACTGTCCACGATTTGTTGAGGAGAGGGAAGAACTCCACCCACTGCTCCTGCAGGTTGTGACTTCTGATACCATCGTCATTAGGATGCTGGTGTCCCAAGAGAATTGGAGTGTGATAGCCACCGTAAAAGTTTTAAAGAAGCTTTGGATAAAAGAACAATTCAAAGGAGTATCCCGTGACATTAGTTGGCATAGAGATAAGCTGATCTGCTCTTCCTGTAATGCAATGCCTGATGGCAGTTCTGCAGGAAGGGAATCGGAAGAATGGGAGGGGTTTTTAGTGGGTAGGCATAGGCTTGCAATGAATCCTATATACAGGCTCTGCAGTGATTTAGGAAGATTTTTCCCTTCCCTTGTATTAAATAAATATTAAAAAATACATACACACACAATACTTTCATAATGCCTGTACGCATAAATGCCTGAAACAATTCTCGAAACATATTTATCATCTAGAGAAAATTGCAAGAATTATTAAAGTCAAGATTCAAAGGCATAATGTGGTTAAATAATTTAAACTGATACTAGTGAGAACCCGTCAAAATTTGACGGTGAGATCTGAGATAAATGTAAAATACTGTGCCCAGACTAATGTTCACAATATGTTGCGTTGTTTGGATCTTCAGGGTATAACGAAGATATTTTGTGATGTAGAGTTTCCAAAATTTTGAACATGTTTGCCCCATGACCAGGTGACAATGCAACATCGGCACCAAATGACACAAAAGAAAGAGCACTATTATACTGACGAATATTATTTCTAAAGTTTTTGGATGTGTCATCATTTATAAACAACTTTGATTTCTTCTGGCATATTGCTCGAAGGTAAATTTATTTTCCCATTTAAGCAATACAAAGTAAACTCGTTTGCAGAATTTCTCTCACATGGGAAGTGCAAAGCAGAACAAAACTGGCATTTCATAGACAACGACCCAACAGAGAACGAAATGACCTCACTCACACGACTTCTACGCTGACTTTCTCTTTCCCTGCGTCCACTTAATGTACGTTTGCGTCTTTTGGGGCGCGTGGGCAACGATCGACATAACCTGTGTACAACTTCACTACTTAAGTACAACCGAGCAAAACCGACGGTCCGAATGTTCTCTACAAAATACACCACACAAGCAAATACATGCCAACTATCAACGCCACAATGCAATTATTACACTGAAACAAAACTTGACGAATTGTAAATAAATCTCAACAATCAAAACAAAACATCTAGCAGCGCCATCATGAAGGAGATTTGGAAGAAAACAATTGACTATTGATAAGCGTACTATTAAAGAATTATTTAATTAATTAATTTACACCGTAAATGTTGGTGAATCAACACTAACAGTATCTGATAACACATCTAGAGACCATGTTCTTTCATTTAAAGGAAAAAACACTACAATCGGTTCAGTAGAAGCTCTAAACGAAGCCATGGCAGAATACCTTATTTTTTTAAATATATAGATAAGAAGCTAAAAACAGTTTCTTGTACATTTGTGCAAGGTACTCCAAATAAATTGACTTAAATCCAGCGAAAAACTTGTTTTCCTTACACCTCAAATACGATTTTCAACCTACAAAATGTTTATCCCCAGGAGGCACTTTTGTCTATCTTATTCTGCTACCCCCTTTGTATTGAAAAGGATGCACGTCTGCCTTACAGTGACAGGAGTGCTCATTAGCTAACCACAGAACTGAAGTTTGTCCTGTTCAAATAATAGCAAGATGTGCCACACCAGGACAGTGTTACTCAGCAATCGGTAACATAAGCGACGGGGAGGGGGAAATAAATCGGCAACAAAATGATAGCTATGAAGTGAGCAATACAGTTTTGATTGCACCACTATCCTGAAAGACTAAATAACCATTTAGCAAATTTATTAAGTGCATTCTGTAATGGGATTATTTCATTATAGCATTCAATTTCATTAAAAAGTTTAGTCATCTGCATAAAGCAGGAATTCTATGTCGTTCAGATTCTGATATAGATCATTTGAACAAGATGGGATCCTTGTGGGACACCACATAATACGGCGAAGCTATCTGAAACAATGTTCCCATATTTAACAGATTGAAATATATTTTTTAGGTAGTTTGAAAACCATTGCAATAGAGAACCAGAAATACCAAATGCTTTTAGTTTCTGTAGAAGAAGTGAATGGTTAACTGAATCAAAAGCTTTACTAAAGTCAGTAGAGATAATGTCGACATGGTGTTTATTTTCCATAGCATTTAAAATATAATGCATATAGTCGATTAAATTGGATTCAATATTTCTCTTACTCATGAAACTAAACTGCCTAGTTGTGATAAAGGGCGAAAACTTTGGTATCAATTTATCAGTTTATTGATTCAAATAACTTGGGTATTACACTTAAAATTGATATAGGACAGTAGTTAATTATCTCAGTTTTATTTTTACTTTCTGACTTGATTGGAGTAATGAAGGATTTTCACACTGTGGGAAAGGATCCTTCAGATAATCATTTATCAAAAAGAATCTTCAAAATTTATGAGATAACAAATGTGTGTGAGATAACAACAACCACCAGTATACCATCTGACCTGCACTACAATGTGTATCTAGTTTGTTGATTTCAGTAAAAATATTGGAAATAGATATTTCTACAGAAGTGAGGTTAAATGGCATTTGGTCTCATCTAGGTGTACCGATGAATTACTACCAGAGGGTCGGTAGAAAGTTGAGAAATAGTCAGCAAAAACATTAACAATTGACTTAGTATTTGCTAATGTAAGTGAATTAGTGAATGGTTAACAGCATTGAAAGAAAAAAAGAAAGGAAACAAAAATTAGAATATTATTTATAAATGCTCAATATTAATGTTCTCAAAATTGTTTTTTGCATTTATTTAAATGATATTTAAGAATTAGCAAACTATACACATCCTTTTCAACACAAATTTCCTACCATATTGATCAAAATTTAATAATCCCTTAATTTCCTGATTCAGTATGGGAGCAAAGTTCTGAAACAGGAAAGGAGATGGAATGGTAATGGCAGTGGATAAATGAATAACATAAAAAAAGAGTAACTAAAGAAAAAGTAATGTCATACACACAGATAAATAATTTTCTACCTTAATCATCATTTCTGTGGCCTGCTTGATCTTGTTTTGGTGGCGTTTCTCTTTCTCTTTACGCCTCTTCTCTTTTTCAGCCCGTCTCCGTGCTCTTTCTGCTCTTCGACGTTCTGCTTCTTCCATTTGAGATGCTTGTGCCATCTCCACAGATGATAAGAATGGAATAGGGCAATCTGCAAAAACGTAGGAAAGAATGATGCATTTCTTAGAACTTTTCTACTATTTATCCCTCAAAAATGCCAGGATGTGTAGAGTACTGGTAACAAATCGTACAATTGCAATTACCAGCAGTCATGTAAAACTATTAATTCTTTTCTCTTTAAACAAAGACAAAAATAAATAATTTTTACAAAATAAAAAATGAAACTTAGGAAGACAATATCAGAATGATATAGGTATCGTAATGCAAACTTACATGATTACTTCCAGTACACAAACTTGTACTGTGGGCAAAATGGCACTCAGATATGCAGAAATATTTTTAACTCAATGCATTGCAATGTGTTAAAAGGCCAGAAAAACTTATGGAAATTTACTGAGTTACTAAGGGCACAAACAGACAGGATGTCATGTGAAGCAGCAAAATCAAAATTATTTAGGGCCTATGCTTCAAGCTATAGGCATAAGCACAGAGAAAACAGCAGTGACATGCTGCCGTTTGGTGACCTTGCTGCACTGCATCCTGTCTATTCCCACTCAAAGTACGAAGAAACAACACAACTTAAATTTACCTTGTGGAGCTACTGCTGGAGTTCCTTCTGTCAATCCAACAGGAACCATTGGTGCATGAACCACTGGGGGCACAAGGAAGGGAGAAGCAGGAGGCGAATAGGAAATAGGAGCAGCCACTGGGGTAGGAACAACACTAGGAGACATTGCTGAAATGGCAGAGGATGCGCTTGAAATCACAGAAGCACCTGAAGAGGGAATGGATGGAATGGGAGACGTTGCAACGGACGTCGTCACTTGTACTCCAGACACAGGAGGAGGTACCGGGCCATGGACTGACACCAGAGGACTAGTAATAGCTGGAGATGGAGACATTTCCAAACTTGGTGATGTCAAAAGAGGCACACCTTGAGACGGTGAAGGTGCATGACCCAACAAGCCATGTACAGAAGGAACTTGAATGGGTGGTGTATGAACTGGTGGTCCGCGCATGGGTGGCGTGTGGGGTGGAGGGCAGTGGGTGGGCGGTGGGTGTGAGGGAATGGATGGTAGGAGAGCAGGTGCAGGCCCTGGAGGAGGGCCATGCATGGGTGGGAGGTGAAGTGGAGGCATGTGAGGGCTAAGACCTTGAGCAGCCAAATGGGTTGATGGAGGAGGAAAGGTTGATTTTGGAGGTGTCGCAATGGGCATTGTGACTTGTCTTGTAGAACTATCACCTGTTCCTGGAATCACCTGCAGAACATTGCCAACCTGTACAACTTGACTACTTGAATTGCTCACGGGGGGAGGTTCACTACAAGACACTGGAGGTACAGTATTTGGCAGTGCATCACTTGGAATAACCTGTAAGACATGGAAGCAAAGATTAATAATACAAAATTAAAAAAGTATAATTAAGTGAAAACAAACTAAGATAATTGTTGTTCATAACTAAGAAATAGACTTATACTAGTTTTTAGTTCAATAGTACAAGGAACAGAATAAAACAGTCCTGCCTATCATTCACTTCTCTACACAGACCTCAAAATTGGATTTTCCTTCAATTAGTTGATGAGTAACACTGTCAAATTAATATTAATATTAATAATAATAATTGTTATTATTATTTTTGTTGTTATTATTATTATTATTATTATTATTATTATTATTATTATTATTATTATTATTATTATTATATTTATTGAGTCATAGACAATTTCAATTATGTATGACAAGTCAGTTATGATGTATATCCCTACTCTCTCATTTACAACACGTTATTTTGAATAAAGGCAGAAAGGAACTTTTTAATATTTGATAAATGTTCACTCCTACAAAACACAACTGCATAGACAAATGATTTTTAGATTTGATTTGAATATAAGGCTGACAAATAATTAACCCTAAACTCCTCTTGCGCCTAACAAAAGAGGGCTCAAGAAAACTTCTGCAGAAAGAAGTTAGATTTACTTTCCAGCAAAGCAAGGGGTGATTTCAAAGCATTTGCTCAAAAGATCGAGGGAAACTGGATGAAAACCTATTGAAAATGCTGTCATTGACTTTGAAGCCGAATTACAATATGTCACAGATAGAAATAAAATACATTACACAGTCAAATAATTGTTTTTTATAACAAAAGAGTTTACATTTCATGATTGTTTTAACAAATATATTAAAAATTATCAAGAAAATATTAAAAGGCCTCGATAGGTTGAGGACAGTGATAACCATTTAAATAAATTATAATTATTTTATTTTTCTCAAGAATTTTGTGTCTCATGACAATCATGATTCAAATAATCAGAATTCACAAAATCTATGTCCACTAATCTCAAAAGCATCTATTATATCTATCACAAAACCTGGTGATAGATTCCAATTGAGTGTTACATTTTTTTTGTTCGGCAAGGACACACAAAGTAGAACTAAATTTGTAGAACTAAATGGAATAAGAATAGAGCTTAAACAAAGAAAAGGAATCTCTCTTCCTGATAAGTACCTGCAAAACATTGCCTGCTTGCAAAACCATTGACTGTGAGGAACTCTGTGGCCCTGGCACAGCTGGAGGAGGAACTTCTACTGGAACCACTTGCAGCACATTGCCCACCTGCAAACACATCACACATTGCTCACTAAGAGACATTGACAAACATTTTATACATGACACTTTTTCTTAAAGAAACAACAGTGCTAGTTAAACTTGAAAGTGACTAAAATATTATCTTTATTAATTGTAACATGTGAGGAGTCAGTTGTTTTTTTTTAGTGGGTACAACAAACGCTAGATAATAGTACAGAAGGGTCTTTAAAATCAAAATTGGTTCATTTAAAGAACTTTTCTTAAAAATCGTATTTAATTAAGTGAAACAAAACATTGTTTCACACAAAACATTTAATTTAATTTAACTTAATTTAATTTAATTCAATTCAATTCAAAATCCACATTCAATTCAAAGTCACAAACTGGTCATGATTTTATGCATTTCAAACAAAAATCACAAATCCTGAATATAAAGGAAGTTTCAAAATATAAAAAAAATGATGAGAATTTCAGAAAGTGCAATGAAGTTTATTTGTTGTACAAAACACTAATGACAGTAGACTAATGACTTAGGTACATTTGCAGTCAGAAGAGAAGACTTTAGATTCTGATATTTTGAATTCTGAATGAGTGTTCTTAACCTTCCAACCATTGCTTCAGTATCATATTAATACCGGCCTACTTTTAATTTGGACTAATGTATGACTTTCCTATTCTGTTTCTCAAGTTCTCCCTACTTACTATGATCTCACATTGTGCTAACCCCTGTTTAGATCTTGTGCATCAATTTGACAAACACTAATAATCATGTAACACAGTTTCCAATCAATTTTAACAAAATGTTTTCAGTGAAATAAACTCGAGTTTATAACAGAATTTCAAGCCAAAATGTATTCTGTACTTCACTGAATAGACTTACCAACAACATCATATTTGAAATAAAATGCAATAAAGTTTGTAAATCATAATCATAATAATAATAAATCCTGTGTGGTGTCATGGATTTTAGTACAATATCATCATGGGATCACCCCTTCCATATGAGGTTTCTTACATAGCAACTCATTTCCTTTGTACCTGTATCCTTTCCCTGGATCTTGGTGGTTGGATCGAGTTGCTTGTTGTCTTCCATTATCTTTCACAAGCTAACCTATTGTCGTACTTTATCTTATCCCTCCCAGTTCCTGTAACTGGCAGAGTGCTGTAAAATGCATTACCCATATGATACGGAGAAGTTTGTACCGAATGAAGCCTCATATGTGCCCGGAAGAAGGAGCAGGACCCCATCCCCATGAAACCCAAGCAATCAAAATGACAATGCCCATCATAACACCAGTGAGGAGAATACTTCAACTTCGACTGGACTGTGTACCCAGAGGAATGTCTGTAGATGAAATGTAACAACCAACAGAATTAAATGGAACTGAGGAATGAATAAAAAAGTTATTCACAAGTATCTGCTCAAAAACAAATGTAGAGACAATCCCTTACTGGGTTGGAGACACAAGCTTTACTGCGAATTTTCTAAAATCTTTCTCAGAAATCAAATTTTACTGAACAGCACCTGGTCAATCATAAAAATGTTACTATAAAACAAAAGTATCTTACCAAGACTGAAATCAATGAAATATGTAGAGATGCGAGGAAAGTACTTAAGATCACGACAGAAAATAATCAAGCTGATTGTGGCCAGAAAAGAAACAGTACATGATTTGAATAAGAAAGTGTCTGAAAAGTTTGTGGGCTATTTCTTTTTGTTTCGAGTCACAGACCCCCCTTTATAGGCCTAAAATCCCAAAGTTGATCTAAACCAAACATGTTGGACAGATATTCATACTGCCTTGCATACAGCAGCAGTTGCTATTACTCAACTTAATGGAAAATGCATTAACAATAGCAGCACAAAGAGAGAGACACAGAGAGAGAGAGTGCGTGCGAGAAAAACTTACTTGGCAACTTCGAATGAGAAAGCTATTATTCAGTTAAGAATGGAGATCAACATAATCAAAGAATTCGTTTCAAGCAACATAAGTAGAACAGTAAAGCATACAATCAATCAAATTCTACACAAGAAGCAAATAAGAATAGACAATTCAGAATCAACACAAAAACTCATCTTGTATCAAGGTGACATTACACAAAAGTTCAAAGCCATGGGAGCTAGACTATGGTGGTACAATGAATGCTGAAAGTACAAACAACAGAATATGTTGTAGAAAAAATCGGAAAGCATTCTATCAAAACTTGGAACACAAAAAGTTTACAAGCAAGAAAATGTTGACAGCTAAATTCAAAACCTACTGGCAGGAAATCTGGGGTAACCATTCAAACTACAAGTATAACGCATCTTGGATCTCCAAACTTGAAGAAAAGATGCTCGACCTTTCGAAATGTTTGAAGCCCACATTATCCCTGAAGATATTGAGGAGAGTCTCAAGAAATGTCTAAATTGGAAATCAGCATGGCCTGATAAAATTCAGAACTTTGGGCTGAAACATTTTGTTTCCCTGCACCACTGGATAACAAAGCATTTGAATAAGAAATCTGATCAGAAGCCTGGTCAATGCTCTTAATTCCCAGCACAAGGTATTACATACTTTCTACCCCAAAAATGACAAATCAGATCATGTTATTAAAATCACTTTTACATCAAAAGATATAAAGAGATTTTGAACACAACAATATCCAGGGTTGGGTAGTATTTAAATACTAGTTTTAAATATATTTTCTATTTAAAAAACTCTTTTTGAGTATTTTGGGCATGAATTTTAGAGGTGTATGTAAAAACATAAAGTAGGTGTATTTAAAAAAAGAAATACTTAAAACATTTTAAATAAAGATGAAGAAAAATAAAGTTTTTTTTTGTGTTGTTGTTTTTTAATTAATGGCAACCACCTGAGAGGCGAAAAAGAGGAAGACCAGTTTTAGAATGGGAAAAATACATCCAGGAAGCTATGAAGGATAGAGGCCTCAAACCACGAGATTGGGAAGATCGAGGGTTGTGGAGGGTGAAAACGGCAAGCTCCTAAGGGGAAAATGCTGAAGAAGAGAAGAAGAAGAAAAAGAAAGTTTAGAACAAGGATAGTTTCTTATTGTTTGATTCCACTAGTGAATGCACCTCACTGAAACAAAAATAAAAGCTTTTTTTCAGCCATTGAATTTGGATTCTCTTCATTTTTAAAAGATAAAATTTTAATCATTAAAAATGCTGGATTATTATCTGACAAAACAAGTGTTTATTCATTATATCACTAGTTTATGTTCATCTACGCCAGTTGAATGAGTTTTCCTTTGCAGGCTTTATACATTCACCAAATGGGGGTTTAGTGTCTGATGATTTGTTTGAAAAATTAGTCATTTTACAACGAAATTCCATTTCTTTGTGATAGACATATTTTTGATAGCATTTTATATTTGAAAATGTTTATACATATTATTAAAATACATTACAATAGTAATTTATCTTAAATTTGTATGACTGTCAGTTTTTTATAATTTATTTTAATTGATAATTACAATATATTGTTGCAATAAAAAATATCTAATAAAAAATTATTATGTATTTACAGGAGTTAGAGTATTTGAAGAATTTTAAATATATACGTATTTAGGGCATAAATTCCTAATGTATTTTGTGGATGTATTTAAATATTTATTTATAAAGTATTTTGCCCAACCTTGACAATATCATCAGCACGAAGTAGAAAGGGTTCATCATAAATACCTATGGATGCAAAGACCAGCTGACAGTTGACAGCATAATTACAAAACAGACTGATGTAAAAAGTTGAAGCCTAAGTATGCCATACATTGTATGTAGAAAAGCAATTGATTCTGTACACCATGACTGGCTAATACGCATTCTGGAAGACTACAAAATTAATACTAAGATTGTAAATCTACTATTTGCCTTAATGCAAAACTGGCAAGTGGATATTTACTTGGAGAATTTTCATTTAACATCAACATCCATCACAGGATATTTCAAGGAGATTTTTTGCATCCTCTGATTTTTAGCTCTAAACCCTCTATCATTGATTCTAAACAAGGAATGTCTGGGGTACAAATTCAAACTGAGTGATCCTATCTCCCAAATCAGCCATTTACTTTTTGTGGATGATCACAGTGTTGAGAAGAAAAACCATCTGAAAGTGGTTCATTACATGACCCTGGTATTAAGCAAAGACATTGGTATGCCCTCTAGATTGGATAAATGTGCATGTCAAAATGCATAAGATACATCAGGAGAAAGGAGAGTTGGATGAAGTACCTGACAATAATTCTGATTTTCGGGAGATTCTGTACCACGACACTTACAAATACCTTGGCATCTAACAAAATAGACAAGTATACCATGCAAATATGAAATTAGTATTCATGGAAAGAATTATTAACAATTCAAGAATCAAGCTACTGAACACAAAAATCACATTCAGGAAACCTTATCTTAGGTTCAGTAAAACCCTTTTTTACACTTTTCAAGGGACCTTGGGGAAAATGGTGTAAATTGCAGGAAGTGTAAACATGGGGAAATTAGTATTTTCTTCGAAACTATGATTAAAGTATAATGTAGATACATACAATTAATAAGGATTATAATATGCTTTAATATGCAGTATTATTTACGTAATAAACAATATTACAAGGTCAAATAGAAATCAGACTAAAATTTAGGACATTGAAAATCAAAGGCGTATTGACACCGAAGCATAGTGAATTTTAAATGTTGCAATGACACTTCCACGAGTCCCTGCAAGTCACTGCTGGTAGCTCTGGATGATGCAACAAAGTACTCATTGTTGGGTGAAGGGAGGGAAATGGTATTACTACTGTAAGAAAAATTTGTGAATTTTACATTTTCCCAAACTCAATAAAATGTTTGTTTTCGGCAGTTCATAATGATTTCCAATTTTTTTAAATTTATTTATGAAATAATAGAAAGAGTGTTCATTCAATGAACAGTTAAAAACGTATGAAGAATTCAATACTTTGATGTTTGAGGTATTAAAGGATGGGAAAAATTACATTTACTTTAGAATGAGAAAGTGTGAAATTGTGAACAAGGATGATGAAAAGTAAACAAATGATCATGAGGCTACCTCTCTTAGGGTTGTCTCATATCAGTAATGCATTGTGTTGATGTGTGTCACCTAAAGCTGATAACGTTAGCTGCATCGATGCATGGTCAACTAGAATTGGCCATGCATCGATTGGCAGTCGATGACTGTGCACACATCACATAATGCACGTTGTAGATTAACACTATCTTATGCGAAACAGCATTGGCTGTTGGCATTGAACATTGGCAACAATGAACATCGGCAAGAGCGCTCATGTGTCGTTTCGTATAAGAATCAGTGTTAATCTATCACACCCGTTAAGTAACTCGTAAGCACAGGCATCGATGCAGAACTAGATATACTTCCTCAACCACTCTCACAAACTTCAGAGAACATCATCCAAAGAGGGTTGTTAAAAGGCTTTGTCTGCCCAAAAATTAGGGAGGCAGAGAGTTACTGAATGCCTTCAATCTTTGCATATGCTAGGAAAGAAAATGTGAATGTACTTTCAGCCCCACATAGCTTATTGCTGAAGAATACCAAAGGGCAGATACACACTATTTGTCACTAAATCTTTAAAAGATTGAGACCATCATCAAAGTTATTTCTCAGAATAACATGCAATCAGACTGTAAGAGCAAGACTTTCATTGAAAATATGGCTTAAATTATTTTCATTTCACTAATTTATTTTCATACTTACAAAGCAGTAAAGCACACTAGTTGTAACAGTAAGAGCTCCTTCTAAATACAGAGTACACACATGTGGCACAAACATTTTTTTTTTAAATTGAATTTGATGTTGTCTGAAAACTGACTTTGATGATTAATTTGAATTTGCTAGTTGTCAATAGATGTTTGAATACACACAATGCACAATTCGCAATATTGCAATGTTGTGTAATACAATAAAGAATTTTGTACCAATTTATAATTTTTGAACTATTCTTATATTCTTGAGGAAAACCTGTCACTGTTTTAAGGATTTGAGTAAATTATAGGAATACAAAACTAACAACAGGAGCATGTAAATGCGAAGCAAATTTTGGGTAATAATACATAGTTTTTCATAAATAGTGAAGTAAAAGTATTTCCTAAATGAAATAAGTGGTTCTTAAGTTAAGCAAAAGATTGTATATCTATTCTTAAAACTTGTTCAAAATACAGCAAACACTATGCTGAAATTAGTACCTGAACAACTCTGGAGCTTGGAGATGGCTGCACACCAATGAAGGCTTCAGGAGAATCCCAGTTAGTAAGAGGTCGGATATTTGGTGTCGGTAACAGAGGAGGTCGTCTTTTCTGGGGAGGTGCATCCAGAGATGGAGGCGGCATCTGCAGCAGGCCTGGTTTTACAGGTGGAGGTGGATACATATGTTGGGGAGGTGCATATTCTTCCACAGGTTGACCATAAGGGGGTGGAGGAACATGTGCATAGTACTGAGCATAAGGAAATGCTGACTGCTGATGTGCTGGTTGTTTCGTAGGTACCTGTTGCTGATGGGGTGCTTGTTGTGGTTGTGGACAAGGTGGAGGTTGCTGGTGTTGATATACTTGGTACTGAGAAGCTGACAAAGGAGGTGGAGTGTTCTTCACTCCAAGCTCCATTTCTATTCGATCATCAAGAGACAACCTCTTAGGGGAAAACGCTGGAGAGTCAGTTGGAGTAGGAGGACGATCAGATGGTGAAGAGGCAACCACTTGCTGTTTTAAATATGGTGGTTTCCTATCATATGATTTACTAGGAGCAATGCCAGGGGGATAGGCAGTTGATGAAGGTGACATTTCTTGAGAGCGATGAGCCATGTCTTCCTGTTTGCTTGACACCAACTCTGAATCACTTATGGTTGAATCAGCTAAACTTCGCTTAAATCCAACAAGAGGGGATGAAGCAGGAGAGCAGCTAAGCTCCATATCAGCTTCACCTGCAGCTCCACTGGGCCATGTACTGGCACCACCCAATGTACTATTGACAGGCAGAGGGATATCCCGAAGATAGTAATTTCCAGTACAATCACAGTCTCTTTCCTTTGGCTCTCTCTCCCACTCCCCTTGCCAATAATCTGGAGGAGGGCTGTGACTATGTTCTCTGTCTTCTCGATGACTCTCTCGTCGATCACGTTCATGATGATAATCAGTAGGACTTCTATTTCTCTGATTACTCTCCCGATCTTCCCTGTGTCGGTCTCTCTTTTCACGTTCCCACCTTCCTCGGTCACGCCGATCACTTCTTCTATCTCTTTCTCTCTCCCTTCTTCTTTCTTCCCGTCTATCACGAGAATCACGCCTCTCCCGTTCTCTTGCAGAACTTCTCTCCCTTTCTGTAAAATCTTTTCTAACAGGCTCTTCATCATGCCGAGAATCACGGATATCATTTTCTCTTCTCTCTTTATCTCTAAATGCAATTCTCTCCCCATCACAATAATCCTTACGGCTTCGATCTTCTCGTCGCTGATCTTCATCCACTTCTCTCTTTTCTCTCTCTCTCTCTCCACAGGGTTTCCTAACCCTGTCTTCATCTCTCTGCTCTCTATCCTCAATTTCCCTTTTAATTCTTTCAGCATATTCTTTCTTATTTTTATCATGAACATCCTCAGCATCTTGATCCTCAACAGCTCTTCTTTCTCTGGAAACTTTCTCCTTTTCATCTTTTCTGTATTGGTCTTCAGATTTATCACCTTTTGCATGTTCCCCACTTATCAAGACACCAACCTTCCTGTCTTCACCATGACTGATCAGACTTGGAGTTTGAGCACGAAGTTTATTAGGATCACTTTCTTCACTTCCGTCCTCTGTATATTTTTTTCTGAATTGGTAGTCATCATGTGAAGTTTGAGATTCTTCAGTTCTCTCTTTCACTTTATTATTAGCAACAGCATCACTCTCATCTATACCTCTAATATCTTTATAAACATCCTCACTACTTTCATTAAGTGTTCTTGTATCTCGCATATCCTTCCGCATATCATGTTCCTCTCTCCTAATATCCTGCAGTTCATCTCTGTGCCTTCTCTCATCCCGTTTTGATGCATTCATATCTTGATTTTGCCATTTTCTTTCATCCCAGGTTTTATCATCAGCAAAATCAATATGCCTTTGAGACAATTTTTCAACAGATTCTTGTCTCTCTCTAACAATCTTTTCTTTGGCATCAGGTTTCACATCACACATTCTAAATGCAGATGATTTGGAATGGTAAGTCACTTCCCTTGATTCCCATTCACTCCCAGACTCATCTTGACAAATATTTTCTTTTTCCAGGAGAGATCGAGCTTGACTGCTGGTTTTAGGGATTTCAGATTCCTGAGAATAATGAAATAAATTCACAGCCTCAGTAGTTGGAAGAACATTTATACCTTTAGGTTGTTCTAAGTCATTTTCCCAGTCTATCAAAGGACCACATCCTTCTGAAGTATCCTTTTCCACTTTTTCTGTAGTAAATTTTTCACGTCTTGCAGGTCTGTCATGCCATTGATCATGAACATATCTATTTTTGAGAGATGCATCTTTCTCTCTTGATGCTTCCCAACCTTCTTCTACACCTTCAGGAATTTCCCATTCACTGAAATTTCTGCTTTCACTTCGGTTAATCAGTTCCTTCTTATCTGAGATTTCATTTAACACATCAGAAGACTTTTTCACTGCAGAATCCATAAAACAAATTCCTTGAACATCTTTAGTAGGTATATTTTCTTTTCTTTCTGTGTTACTTGGAATATATTGATCATAGAATATCTTTTCATTGACCGATTCTGAAAGAGCATTAGACTCATTTCTTGCCAAAGGAAGAGATTCATACAATTCTTCAATTACTTTCTTTTTAGGAGGCACAGTGGTCATACCCCATCGAGATGGACGTTTTCGTTGACGTTCTTTAGGATGTGAATCAGAATTTGAAGATCCTGATTCAGTTAAAACGGGTATCTTCGATGAAGAGGTAACTTCTGCATTTGTTGTCTCAGTTATAATACTACCGGTTGGAGTTTGTTCTACAGTTCGCCGATTGGTAAGCCATTCATCTCTAGAGCTTTCAAAAACAGATGTTCCACTTCTTTTCTCAGAATCTGATTCAATTTTTTTATCTGGATTAGTTTTTTCACTTTTTAATTCTTGTGTAACATGTTGCTTTCCAGATATGTTACTATTGTCATCATCGACATTGTCAGATGAATCTACAAGAGACTGAGATGATTGTAAACGGCCTGAAGGAGATAAGAGTTTGAAAGAAATCGCTTGTCTTTGATTTGGTGTTTTTACAGATTTTGCAGATGAACTATTGAGTTCTGGAACTGGCAAATTTGGAAGTTTTTCAGAAATAGATTTATTTATTTGTTTATTTCGGGTACTGATAGAGATATCTTCCAGCTGAGTTAAACAAGCAGTTTCATCTCTGTTGGCTAAAATAGGAGTTAGTGGAATGTTATCTAAGGTGAAGTTAGTACCTCTACTTGAGACAACACGAGGAGTTTCAGGATTTTGACTGCCGGGGCGAAAACTTTCCTCTGATAGGTTAGAGTTTTGCTTCTGGAATAATTTTCCACTAAAATTTGCATCATGAGTATCCTTAAAACTTTCTCGAGATAAGTCACTCCCAAATCTATCTATAATTTTGTCAGGTATGTGGGAAAACTGACTTGAATCTGTACTACATAGCTCTCTTGACTGAGAATGTGAAAGATGTGATTTAGGAGTTTCATCTTCAGGTGGATCTGGACTGTACAACAATGGAACTTTGGGATTATGTAAGTCTTTCTCAGTTTCACTGGAGACATCTTCTGGTTCAACTTTTACTTTCACAAAAGAATATTTGTCACCAAATGATTTTAAACAACTAGAATCAGACTTTCCTGAAATTGAGGAACGAGACTGTTTCTGGTAACCATGTTCATCTTCAGTTTCATCATCACTTACAAACCTCTGCGTATGTTTCCCGGAATTCTTATCAACATTTTCTTCCATAGAATCTTTACCAGTAAAATTGTCTTCATCTTCTTCGCTAAATACTTCCTTTTTAATGTCCTCACTTCTTAACAGTTGCACTGGATAGTTGTCTTCAAACCCTGCTTTCCTTGGAGATGTTCTGCGATTCATATCTTTTGCATCATCACTTTTATTTTCTTCCCTGCTATTATGGTTATCACAACTGTCCTCATTCGAAGAATTATCTTCCCAATCATTTCTTCCCAGAACATTAGAATTTCTAAACCTCATATCTTCATTTCTTTTAAAGGAACATTCTTCTGTAAAATCATCAGCGTGTTCAGACCCCTCCAAATCCTTTTGCTTGTGTCCCTTTTTGCTCCCACTACTATGCTTAAGTTTACGGCTGCTACTGCTTTGTTCTTTTGAACGTTCACGTTGAGAAACAGTTTTTCCTTCAGTAGAATTTCGTCTCTGGGGAGTAGGCGAATGCTCTGGAGAGGTGGACGGAGAACGACGCCTTTTTTTGTTTGAACTAACAACAGGAGATGTTGTGCATGACCGTCTTTCTCGTCTGCGTTTCTTAATATTCTTTCTCTCTGATTCATCATCACTTGACTCTGATGCATGATAATGGCTACTTTTCTTATAAGAACTGCTCGATTTCTTTTTTGACCCACTTTTTTTCTCTCTTTCTTCATTGTAGTTTTCATCTATAGAAGAACTATCTTTACTATATTTCTTAGAACTCTTTCTATGACTTGACTCGGTTTCATTTGAACCTTTATTTTTTCCAGATGCCTTTTTGCTGTGATCTGAACGCACATCAGAATCCTTTCGATGACTAGTACTGTTTACATCTTCATGCACAGCTGCTTTTTCATCAGAACTGTATTGCTCAATATTGTTTTCTTTAGAAATATCCTTCTTTGATGTTTTATGACGTGTAGATTTGGAACGCCTACTACGCACATTATCTTCTGAGTCACTTGACTCTGATTCTTTACGACTGCGTTTTCTTTTCTTACTAGGTTTCTTTTTTGGGATTCTTTTGGCTTTCTTCTTCTTCTTTTTTTTCCTAGCACTGCGATCATCAGAGGACACATTCTCAGAACTACTGTCACTTCCTTCTGAACTACTGCTTTTGGCTCTTCTCCTGCTTCTTTCTTTATGTTTTGGTTTCTTTCTATTATCATCTGAACTGGAACTTGAACTATCAGCATTAGAAGAACTGTCACTTTCTGAACTACTGCTACTATTTGCACGTTTCTTCTTACTAGTCTTTCTCTGTTTCTTCTTATTGTGAACAACTTTTTTACGTTTTTTCTTCGATGTCTTTTTGGATTTGCTTTTACGTTTCTCTTTCACTTCTTCAGATTCAGCACTGGATTCTGAACTACTAGAACTATCACTAGAAGACGATCTCTGTTTCCGGTCTTTTCTAGGGTGTGAATTATTTTGCTCCACATTATCAAGCGCTCTAACTTTAGATTCTTGCTTTTCCTCTTTTTCAGGGGGCATAAGTTCATCTTCAGAAGCAGACGAAGTCATCAACTTCGGTTTGTTGTGCAATTTTGTTTCAGATAACTTCAAGTGCTGAGTCTCTTCAATCCTAGCAGGTTCTATATCCAGTTTGTCATGACTTGCTTCACTATCAGCAGAATTTCTTCTATCACGTCGCTCTTGAGAAGGAGTGTCTGGTGTTCCCACACGTTTCAATGCAACTTTGCCTACAACCTCTGATGAAGGAATTTCTGTATCACCATCTTCCACTGCTGAAGACTCAAAGCTAACAGCTTTCATGAATTCTTCATATTCTGATGCTAATTTCAGATTAGTGTTCCCATCGCCACTATTTTCTGGGTGGGCATTATTAGTTGAACATTCCTGAGGAAGCCCAGATGCAAAAGCACATTTTACAGTTTTGGGTGTATCTTCTTCATCAATTTCCTTACCATTTTTGAGATTCTGCTTGTTCTCTGTTTCGTCTTTCAAAACATGGCTGTCTTTTGCAACAGTAGTAGAATCTTCAGAGTTGCTTTCATTAGCAGTCGAACTTTCACTGCTACTATCACTAGAATTATCACTCTCACTACCTGTTTTATCTGGATTTTCATCTAGTATCTCATCTTTTGCACTTATTTCTGCAAAATTATTTTCTCTGTCTTTTTCTTCCCACTTTTCTGCTTCATCATTGACAGTCTCTGGACTCTGAGAATTCTGTATGGTAATGTCATCTTGCACTCTGTCATCCTCATAATCACTATCCCACTTCGATCTAACAGTTGTCCTTTCCCCACTTCTAAGAGAACCTTTTGTTTCTGGCTCAGATGATTTTACATCTCTTTCTCTCTCACTATTTAGGTAATTAGGCAATTCATTTTCTCTAACTTCAGAACTTTCTACAGAACTATCTTTCTTCTTTGAGTAACTGTCTACATCAGTCTCGTCGCTTCTCTCCCGTTTAACATTCATTTCCACATCACTTCCTGTACTAGGGCATGCTTCTTCACCATCTGGCCACACAACTAATTTTACAGGCAGAAACCAAGGTCTCTCTCTTCTGGTACCACTAGTGTCATCAGAAGAAGACATATTTTCATCTATTTCTGTTTCATCATAAGAAACTTGTAAAGCGGCCAGACTATTTGACAAATTTGCATCAGTGGTTTGTTTAGCTTTGTAATTTTTTTCAGTCTTTGAATTAATTTTACATAAATCACCATTTATTACACAATGCATTAAATCTACTACTCTTTGCGATGCTTCACACAATATTTCTTTGCGCGTCCTGTAATAGGCTTTAGAACTTGCAGGATTTTCACAATAGGGTATTGATGGACGAAATTTAGTGAAGTGTATCAGACTTCGGGGATATTCTTTCTGCATCTGACGTACACCAACTGCCATAAAAGGGTATATAACTCGTGATGTAGATTCAAAAGGCTTTAACATTATATCATGATCAGATTCAGGTGTTCTATCTTTGTCCTCAGACTGACTTGGTGATTTATGTCGTTTTTCACGAGACCTGGTAAAAGAAATAAAAATTGAAAAATTACACTTTAAATTCTGGTATTCAAGAACAAGTAAATTATTGTTTTCTTTTTAAGCGATGCATCCACAGTTTTCTATCATATTTTAAATGTCAAATTCAACTTGTATGAAGACACCCTGGTTGTTAATAAAATATTTACAATTACAGTGTTAATTCCTTTAAAACAAAAAAGTTACATATTTCATGTGGTTCTTGAGTATTTTAAATATAATAAAAAGAACCTACTTTCATTATAAGAAATCTCTAGATAAAATAGTCTGCTTTAGAATTGTTTCATCAGACAACAAAACATACTATGCCACATACTGGTAAGTTTTTATTAAATTGAAAACATACATCTGAACTGCTTATAATAATAGGATGTATAAATGATTTGCAACCGAAATAGAATGAAAATTGTGCCAAGCATACCTGCTCCTGTGTTCTCTGTCTCTTGATTTTCTTATTCTGCCTCGATTATTACTAGCCAACTTGTCTTTTTCAAGTTTCAATTTGAGGCGACGAATTTCTTCAAACTTAAACCCTCTGTCTCTAAACTGCTGCCAATTTTTGGGCAATTCAGATGGACGATGCTTCTTTTCATCTTTTTCTCGTTCACGACCACTACGACTATGTCTCTCCTTACTACTCCTGTGATGTTCCTTGCTGTGATGGCTACTTTTCTCTGAATCTCTCTTTCTCTTCTCTTCACTTCTCTTCCTCTCCTTTTCTTCTTCTTTGGATTTTTTTTCACTGTCATGAGTGAGTAAGCTACCAAGTAGTTCCTCAATGGCACCCTTTCGCTGTTCTGACAATATATTACTCATTTCAAGTTCATCTCTTGGTTTAACTAAAAGAAAAAATGACAAAAATTAAAATTGACAGCAATTCAAAAACAAATGTTTTCATGAAACATCAAAAAATTTATATTAACCTGGTGGTAGAATTGAAGCTGACATAAGTGGGAGAGGATATGTTTGATCTCCAAGTATTTGTGGACCTATTTGTGAGTTGTATCCAAGTACACCTCTCATAAGCATTTCCTCTCGTTTAATTTCTTCAATAGCAGACACAACAGCACGAGCTTTGTCATCTCGCGAAATTCCTTTCTTGCCCATGCCCTTTTTCTTAGGGGAAGTAAGACGTTCATCTTTGTCCTTGACTGCAGCATCATCATCATTAGCAGTACCTAAGAGAATAAGAAGTGAATCAGAATATAATTAAAGAACAATCCAATTTATACCCAATTGTTAAATAAAGAAATGAATATTTGACTTCGTTCTTCTTTGCAAAGAGAGAAAAAAAGAAACAATAATAATAATAATAATAATAATAATAATAATAATAATAATAATAATAATAATAATAATAATAATAATAATAATAATAAATAATAATAATAACAGTAATAATAATAGTAATAATAATAACAACAGAACAATAATAAAATAACATCACATAATTAAATAACTGAACACACGTGTAGCAAAATACAATTAAATGCTTACTTACTATGCTTATTTAATATTATAAAATTATAAAAACATTATAAAAAAATCCATCAGTTAACACCCAAAGAAACAACATCAAATTGTTCTAAAATTTATGAAAATACAAGTCACAAACTTTATTTGAAATTTTCTTAAACTTAACATTAAATAATCTGCTTTTTTTTTTCTTTCCCATTAATAATTTGCTTTAGTATGATATAATTTTTGGCAATCTGGCATGCACTGGGGTTCAGAGCAAACTTAGTTCTGCCACAGTTTCTTTCCTTGAATATTTTTCTGTAATTGTTTTGATAGGAAAACAAGTGGGCATGGGTCTGACCCAGGTCTGGGCAGTGAGCTATGCAGCACTTTCTTCATTTACGTCTATTAATTTATTGGTATCTTAAGATAGCGCAGAAATATGACAAACAATAGCAGTACACCCTGGGCAAGGTCCTCGTGGAGTCCAAACCCAAGTAGAGGCTTTTAGTTCCATAAAATAAGCAGGAATACAAAAGAATGAACTTGTCTTGGGTGTTGGATGATGGGACAAACAAGGCAGAACTGAGCTGAAAGGTCACAAATGTTTTAAAAAGCTAAATTGCTTCATAATTTTGTTTAAGAAATTGTTCTGCAATTTTCCAGACCTCCTTCAATAATTCAAACAATTGACAAAACAGCATTTAAAGAGCTGATAATTTTATAATATTTTCAAAAACAGAAAAAGTTCAAAAACTGTTTCCTTCTCACCAGATGACCAAAAAATATTAGAACTTTTAATATGTTCTACATCTACAACATGCAACTGTCAGATACTCTCTTGAGAGCAAGGTAAGAATTGAAAGAAATTTCACACTTTAAGTCCCGTCTCAAATTATAACCATTGCCACTTAAATGGACATACACGAAGGTGGATTCACAAGCTGAAGTTAAGCAAATTACCAAATCAAAAAAGCTGATCAAATTCAGTGTCTCACACATGTTATCCGCACGATCCCTTGCACATTCTTTGCCTGTTTACCACATGTCCCCTCAAATGTTAACCACAAGTTTCCAGTATTCCAGTTTTCCACGGGCTAGGTGTGACAGATTTATGCAGTCATTGCTAGACCTGCTCAATGTCTTTCTGAATCATCACACACTGTTCCCTACTGCTGAACACCTGGCCAAAATACAGAGATTTGGCAAATTTGAATGTTTGTATGCAATGGCTCCAGAGATTAATGAATAAGAATATGAAATACTTTTTTTAAAAAAACATCGAAGCAAATCGAGCCAAACCTTCATATTTTAGCCAGGTTTTCATCTGTTGAGACCAGTGTGTTTTGCTTCAGAAAGACACTGGACAGATCTAGCAAAGACCATGCAAATGGGCCATGCCTTGCCCCTGATAATCACATTCCTACACAGGTATCCACATGTTCTTCCAAATGTTTCACACATGTACTCCAATGTACTCTGAAACATTCTCCAAATGTTCAGCTAAATATTCTGCCAATTGTTCCCCAAAATGTAAATTGCATGTTCCCACACTAGTTAATGTGGAAATTAAACTGGAAATTCACAACTTAATTAAGCGGTCTTTTTATTATTAAACATGGTGGGTAGTATATATTGCAGTACCTCTCTCATCTGATGAATTGGGAAGTTCTGAATAGATAAGAGTATCCAGAAGAGCATCACCCCCAAAATAAATACCAAAAAATGTAATATAAGGGCTTCAAATATTTTTCATCCAATTTGCAATCTCCAAAAAATAGAACTTTTGAAATCATTGTTTTAAAAGTGAAAATAGCTTCATGCAAGAATCCAACTTTCATTTCTAGTAAAAGAATACTATTGGAGCTACAACAGCACATTCTTTCTTGCATTATATCTAACAGTTATGTAGTATAATAATACTAGTTGCACAGACGTTTGTGCAATTTCTGAAAAATTAAAAGGTTACATCAAAGTAACATTGAAGTTATATTGTTCAGTGCATTAAGCATACATTTGAAAAATTGACAAAAATATTGGAGTCATTTTTGAGAAAGCTTGTTTTTAAAAATTGCTTTTATTTCATATAAAATTACGTCAAAACTACTCGCATTTTGAAAATTTGAACATAATGTTATTTAAATATCTAATTTTAAAGAATAGATTTCATTAAAAAAAAAAAATCCCTATCTTCAATACTGCAGTTACACAAAGAAAGCGAAAAAATGTCAACTTCCGCAACTTCAGAGAATTCAAAGAAAATTGGACCTGGGACATTTTTTAACTAGTGGTGTGACAGAATGGCACAGATTTTCTTATAGTAAAGTTCTTTTCTTTGGTGTGGACTGGCTTTAGAGTCTTGCACCGTCCTCTTGCCAGCTGCCATCTATTGCTGCCCAAAGTACATTCCCCCCCCCCACCTCAATTTTTCGGTTTCCTAATAGTAGAAGTATTACTTTTAGCAGGTTAAAGTAGAGTAAAACCTCGTCCTAAATAGCAATTTGCATTGAAAAATTTGGAACCATTTTTAAGAAAATGGTGTTTAAGCTTTATTGTAAATGCGAAATTTGAAGCTCTTTTTCACAGAATCTTTTAGAGTTCTCGAGAAACTTCATTTGAAGTCACAGTTGTAAAATTCTTTAAATGCAAAATTCTGAGCTTGTTTTCACAGAAAAGTATTGAATTTTCAAGAAACTTAATGACACTACTTAAAGTACATGTACTCATAAATACAATAATGTAAACAAATTGCCGTTAATGTAAATATTAACGATGTAGGAGGCTATTAAAAAAAATGAAATTTTTCTAATTTTTGCAAAAACCAAAGAGTAGACTAAAATGGAGTGTATGTCATCTCATGGTGTACATTTCGCACTATCCCTACCAAAAGTTTTAAAAACAAATTTGGAGCTGTTTTGAGAAAATCTTGTTTTTGTTATTTTTTAAAATTGCATGAAAAATACCAAAAGTTTCAAAAACTATTCATGGCCTTAATGAAAGAACTGATTATGGACAACAAATTTTGTTGGAAGGAAAAATCTCTATCTTCAATTTTATAGGTGTGGGAAAACGCCAAAAAAAAAAAAAAAAAAAAAAAAAAAAAAAAAAAAAAAAAAAAAAAAAAAAAAAAAAAAAAAAAAAAAAAAAAAAAAAAAAAAAAAAAAAAAAACAAAACAAAACAAAACAAAACAACAACAACAACAAACTTTCAAAATTTTCAAAAATTCAGAGTTAACCTTGAAAAATCAGACCTACGCCACCTTTATAAGTGTATTTTACTCTATTCATTGAAGATATTTATAGAAAAAATTTGGAGCTGTTTTTGAGAAAATTTATATATGTGGAGGTCTTCATGTAATATGTAATATGGAAATTCATGCTTCATGGAATACTAAGAGTAGATTTTAAAATGAGTGGAGGTAATCTTACAGAGTGAAGGTAAGAAAGAAAAAACTATACAATTTTATGACAAGCTGCAGACAGGTAAAAAAAAAATGCAATCCAAATAAATCGCTAAATATAGTTGGAGATGTAAACGCAAGAGTGCCAGGGATTTCTACATGCCTATTCCCAATGTTATAGGACTCTATGGAGGACAAGTAATTAATGAAAATGGAAAAGAAGTCAAGAGAATTTGTAACATACAATGAACTAAGAATCACCTATATATTTTTTAGAAAAAAGAACATTTATAAATGAACTTGGAGAGCCCGGGGACAACACTTAATGATAGATAGTGTAATAGTTAATATAAAGTTAAGGTCTGACGTGAAGGATACTCACATTTTAAGAGGATATGACATTTATTCATATCACTATCTAGTGGAAACAAAAATAAACTTAAGATCAAGATGGAAGAAACGAACTGCTTCAAAAACTAAACAAGACGATGTAGGGTATAAAGTGTATCTGCTAGAAGATTATAGTATAAGGGAATTATATCAGAGACGGTTGAATCAGTTCCTAAGCAACATCATCACATCTGAAGATCTGAATGAAGAATGGAGAAGCATTAAAGAATCAATAAGAAAAGCAGCATATGAGGCACTAGACACTCAAAAAATTAGGTGTTGAAAATATGAAATGATACGGTTGCAGAAGCAGTGCAGGTAAAAATGGTAGCATACTTAAATTACACTAGGGAACAAGATTTTTACCTCCCGAAAGGTAGAGTACACAACATACTCAATTTTATACGTAGATTACAAATACCACAATAAAAACGCTATATTACGTTACAGATTTTAAATACACTGTATCTTTTTACAGTATCATACTGTGTTTTGCTATTATTGCAAATACATTTAAATTGCAACTCTAAGATATGCAGAATCAATACACATAAATTAAATTTAAAAATAAAATATTTGTTTAGGTCATCTATGCCACTTTCATGAGATATCAACAAAATTTGGCTTTCATGTTTTTTTACCTTCTATACTCGAAGATTACCATTTTTATTCTCGTGTCTGGTAGTCTCGCTCAAGTACAAGATCTTAGTGGTCTTAGTAGGCCTTAGTGGAGGTTTTGAAAACTAGTCAGGTGCACCATCATATTTCCTACTGTGCATCAGATACTGAAAGGAATTATTTTAAACCAGTACCTTATCGCAAGTATACAAGTATCCAACTATTGGAGTGGCAGATTCTGAGTCTCTGCCATGCAGAACTGTACCTGCAGTGCACATGAAGTTCGTGTCTGGCTTGCATGTGTCTCAAATAAACTAATCCATTACAGTTCTGTGTATTTTATAAACTGAAATTTGCCACATGATCTAATCATCATTTCACATCGAAAGTGTGTGAATCGACCCGGTAACTTCTATTAAGTTTAGGGAAGATTTACACTCAAACTTCAAAAGAAAGAAGAAGAAAAAAAAGTATGAAATTACAAAACTTGCGTATTCTTTATACTCTGGATGTTGTGTTTGTGATCAGGACAAACCATGGTCTGCTCACCAGTGTTGTGTCACCTGTACAACAAACCTCAGGTTGTGGTTGTATGAAGATCTCAAATCATTGTACTGCGCTCTACCAATGTTGTGGAGAATACCAACAAACCATTTTAATGTCTGCATATTATTGCATGAAAATGCATTTTCCATTTTTAACTTGTTCTTACCTCATATGAAGCATGCTCATAAAATTTTGTAGTAATATAACCAGAGTGATAATGCGGAAATTAATACAGGATTTTGTTTTATTTCAAATACTAAATATGTTCATATCTTTTGAACCTCGGTTGTTAGAAGCTTTTTGTGATGATTTTCGAAATCAGCATGATTGTGTTCTTTGAAATCACCTACTTTCATCCTAGAGGTATGAAAAGTTTTTCTTTCGTCCCCTAGTGTTATCTAGAAAGCAGAAACAAGCAGACTAAACAGATCTACAACCAAAAAAGGAATAAAGCTAAATTATTAGTGAGACAAGCCCATCAAGAAGCTTGAGATAGATATGTATATATGTTCAAACATGATATATTCGGAAGACAAAGTATAATCTATAAAGTGTTAATAACAATGAATTTAAAAGAAACAGATAAGGCAAGACTTAATTTAATTTCTGGGAAAGAGTGGTTGGACTACTTTGTAAAATTATGGACTGGGATTGAAGAAATTTATATGCTGGATGAAGGAGAAAAAAAAAAAGTAGATATGTAAGATATGAAAGAGCTTGATAATGCATTAAAATCCCCAAAAGAGAAGAAAGTCTGTGGTTGTGATGGGGTTAATGCAGAATTAATGAAATATGGAGGTATGTTACTGAAATTTTGACTGCTCCACCTAATGACTGACTGACTGACTGAATGAATGAATGAATGCCGTCAAAGATGTGAAATACCAGATGAATGGTTAGATTCGTTAATTACCCCCATATTTTTAAAAAGGAGATCGAAGGAAATGTCGTAACTAAAGAGGTATTTGTCTACTTAACTTGTGTTTCAAAATATACACAAAAATTGTGAATAACAGAATAGTTCCAATTGCAGACTGCATTCTACCTTAGAAGCAACAGGAGTTTAGAAAAGGTCGTTCAAGAATAGATAACATATTTACATTAAAACAAATAATTAAGAAACGATTGCAATTTAATAGAGAAATACATCTAGCTTTCGTGGGTATTGAGGAGGCTTTTGATAATGTCAACCGATGTAAATTATGGAACATTATGAAAGAAGAAGGGTACCCAAGTCATCAGTACAAGTGGTGAAAAGTACGTATAATAATACTAATATCATTATAAAATACTACAATGTATTTGACTCGAGGAAGAGGATTATAAATAAAGGAGTAAGGCACAGAGACAGTCTTTCGCCAACACTCTTTAGCATATATCTGGGATATATAATAATAAGATGGAAGAATGTTGTGCCCTCATGAATTCACCTTTGCCAAACTACTTTTTTAAATACTCTTTTCTATGCTGACAACCAGGTGATCCTGTAGGTAAATGAAGACAGTTTGCAAAGATTTATTTACCAACTGGAGCCAATTTTCATGGAGTACAATCTGATGGTATCAGTTAAAAATACCAAAGTAATGGCTTTTAAAGGAAAAGAATCAGTCAGGACAAAGATTGTGCTTTAAAATAGGGTTTTAGTACAAGTGTTGCATTTCAACTACCTAAGGTGTGAAATTACATACGGAAGACATAGGGAGTTCACCAGAGAAATCCATAAATTTCAAGCAGTGTGTGGAACTACAAGTAGAACATTTAAAAAGAAAGCATGAACTCAGTTAAAATTTTGTGATATTACGGCCCTCCCAGTTTTGCTGTATGGATGTGAAACTTGGGTACAAGAACAAGATTTTGGGAGGATTGAATCAGCAGAAATGAGATTTTAGATGGATGGGCAGAGGTTTCTCGCATTAAAAACAAATAACAGAACAAATAACTTTCAGAAACAGGAATCTCCAAAATGTGTATATCAGTCCCAATCACAACACAGATCTTTTCCAATCACATCACAGATTTTTTAACCACTACAATACTTTCCAGACATATATGAGAGATTTTTCACATTTTTCTGAATTTTTTTATATATATTCGATTGCTGATGGTGGTTTCCTAAATGCATGATGGTCACTTTGGGCTGATCAACAGGGAAGATTGCTTAATACCATAAATATGTTGCGATTGATTTTCTATGGATTCCGATTTTGTATGGAAATGTGAATACTGAAATTGGAACTGCACAAGGTGATCTAGACAACTTTACTGTGAATCAAAATTTTAATTAGTGACCCAACATGTCACTATCCTACTAACATATTTTGTATATCACTGTATCATTACTAAATAAATTTTAAATGTAAAATGCATGTAATAACTAATTGAAGTATCCACAAAATATAAATAATATATATAACACATATCTACATCTGATGCATTGCTAACTAAAAAATTATTAGTTGATTCCTTCATTTTAAATAGCTCGCATTGTATAATAGATGATTGTTAGTTATTTGATTATAGAACAGTCTGTGGGAACAACTATTGTATGTGGGAAGCGAGAACGCAACTTATGGAGCATAGAACAGAATAACATTACACAAGTAGTACTGGTGTAATGAAAATAAGCGAATATAAACATACTGTCAGGTTTCCCCACAGATTGTAAACTTGAATGGGGCTGACGCATCATTGAATAGAAAAATATTAAGCAGCCTGATGTAATGAAAATAACCGAATATAAAGTGTGTCCATAGATACTAGAGGAACCAAGTAGATGTTCTCTCTTGATGCTGCTGTCTCTGTGTCTCTCATCCTCTCATTCTCTCTGCTTCCCTCTCTCTCTCTCTCTCTCTCTCTCTCTCTCTCTCTCATGGCCTGCCCTCTCCTTCTTGGCCTCACCCTGCATCACATGACAATGCCCAGCAACAAAGAAGTCCAGATAAAGCTCAGTTGGAATGGAAATTGAATTAAAATGAAGCGCCATCTTATGCTGCAGTGCCATCTGGTGGAGTTACAACAAAATGAACAACATAAAAACCTTGTTCATGAAAAAACATAGATGAGCCAACTTTCATGAAGATTGATCACATGGTGTCAGTTCATTGATCTGTTACATACCATACTAGTTTTACTGCTAATTCTAAACTTGTAGACTATTAAAATTGCATATATGAAATCAAATCTGGTGACATTGGAAAAAAGTGTAATGTTGGGATTTTGTGGGACTTTTCAGAAGTCTGGACCACCGTGGGTCCACTGATAAATCCACCTTGCTTACATATAATAGCAGTTTAAATAGGTATTTATAGTGTCAGAAAATTTGACTGCTCTTGCGAATGTTCTTTTTCTATCAGAAAACAACAATAAAGCATGTTAAATGCTGCAAGACAGATAACTTAACTGCCAGTCATTATATAAGTGCTGCACTGTGGCAATCCTATGTGAAACACTGAAACCTCATTATCTTCTAAATACTCTGGTGTTACTATAAAACATGGTCAAGACTCATTCTATTGAGTAACAACCTCAACACAGAAGAGATTCTTAAGAGAAGCCACCTCAACACTGTTAGTAGGGAAGACTGAAACCTCATTTCACAACTATACTTCAGTGGTTACCACGTGGCCAATCCTCTCTCAATAATTATATTTTTTTTCAAAACTGAAATTTTGGAAATATTATTGAGAACTGTTGTATGTTCATATGCAAATTGTAGAAAATTTACAAGGAATGAAGTGAGACCAGCAACATTAAAAAAATATATATATACTGCAGGAAAATCTGAACTCACCAGCAAAAGGCATTGTCCCTGTGCTCATTTTTTTGGGTGCCTTTCTGTTGAACCCAAATGACAATCCTTGACCACCACCTTGTTTTGTCATGGAGAAAGCAAGTAGGCGTTTCTTAGCTTGAACCTTTCCCAATACAGTGGTTCTAGTCCCTTTTGATCCCAGTGATGTGGGAACCAAAGGAGAACCATGACGTAATGTGGATTCTTGCTCATGTTGTTCATCTTTGCCAGTATCGTCATCTCCAGTCACACGACTTGGTGAATACCTGAAAATAACAGCTTTGATAATTGTTGGTGAATAAACATAGTTCAAAATCTATATTAGTATATTATTATAAATTTATTATCAATTAAAAAAATACAATAGTTAAAGAGGTTGTGAAGAAATGGCAGAATACAAGACTGGAAATGCCTGAAATACTAATGATTATTAATCATCTTATTATAAAACTGCAAGAAGATGAAATATAGACTACCACAGTAAACATGTAATAAATTCCAAACATTAAAATCAATCAATCCAGTAATCTAGGAACTGTATGCATTTTTGTGAAGACTTTGATTATGGACTTTGTCAATGAATTTAACAAGAGAACATTAGCAAAAAATTTTAATGTACAATAACTCTGCAAAGATGCATTTACAAGAAGAATTTTAAAAAATTAAAAGCTGAGAACTGTACACAATCTCCTGATTGATACATATACAACTGCATAATAATGACTTTGAATGTGTGCCTGAGAAACAACACAATTGCAAATGGAAAGTTGAATTTTGATGCACCACAATAAGGCAAATTATAATATTGTTGAATTATTTCTTAGAAATACATAAGAAAATGTACTTCTCTTTATTTTTTTTAAGGTTGTCAATTTTAAAAATCTGTTACACTGAATTTATTGTTGAATGAAGTACTTTAATATGAATAGTAAAATGAAGATTGTAAGTTACCCCAAAATGCTTTTCATGCAAGATGACATTCTTGAAAATACATTCTTTTTAAAAAGATGTTCAAATGAAGATGTTTCTTTATGCATTGCCTCAATATTCATAAATACTACTGCTAATCAATATTTAGCAAAAGAGATGAGTGAAAAATTATATAATATGAAGTAACTTAAAGAGTACTCAATTTTTTTAACCATTCCATAAACAAGAAGTCATGGAAATTCAATACATATGATTATGAAACACATCAATTTGAAAATAGCAAATATTAATACCTACAGTAAAAAAAACTCTTTATCTGGAATAAATATGTCCAAAATAGCAATAGGAAGAAAAAAAAGTAATTCTAATAAAAATGAATTACTTCTAAACCTAGCAAATAAATTTTAAATGTCTTATTATGGTTGCAGTAAGAAGTAATTTGATATCATTGAATTTTGCAAGTTGTATTGCACACTTTCAATGACAGGAGCAGGAGCAACTTCAATTGCAGTGAAGACTGAGTTGAAGTAGAAAACCTAAAAAAAATCCTCCTTCCTTTTCATGGGACTGTTCAAGCATGCCTGGTTAAGATCAATCTCATAATCATAATAGTATTATTATTCTGTCTATTGACATTATTACTATAATAGGTTTCTCAGACATCACTAGCCAGGAAGACACCCTCAACACTTTTACGTACAGCCAGTGTACATAATGAATGTTATTCTAATTTCACCATTTACTATTAATATAAACAATGCATTCACTAAATGAAATCTACCACCCAACTTGGATTGAAGCAGACATTGATGGCCCTGATAATATGGAGCGGAGCTTTAGCTACCTTGAAGACTGAAAATAAGGTACTTACGAAACTGCTTACCACTAAAATGATAGATCGATTTTATCTGACACACATCAGGATTTGCTGGCCTCTTTCAATATATAACTACAAGCAGCCAGATATATTGCAATGAACAACATTTTGTCCAAATCAGCAATACAAAATAGATAGTAAGTGAAATAGATTAAGATAATTCACTACAGCTTATGTCAATGTACGGAACTATTTTTCCATGTTGAGTAGTTTTTCAAGTTTATTGTCAATATATTATTAAATTCATGAATAGCTTCAAATATAACTTCACCTTTTTAAATCTATCATGCCTTGTTAACTTCAATAAATCAATTAAAAAAAATTGTGGTCTAAACTAAAATACTGCAGAGGATGGTACTGCTTCCTTTGACATTTACACTGCTTCCTTTGACATTTCCCCACCTTCACCAATTTTACCTGCCATACTCTCACGATAGATTCTTATATTTTTGTTATATTATTGTGAAGTAGTACTACAAAATCCAATCTGATTAGTCATACACAATTGAAATTGTAAAATCACTCAATAAATATTATTATTATTATTATAATAGTTGTTTATTAAACATCACTAATACATTCTATTGCATGTATTCATTGCATAACTACCTAAATTAGAAATTAAGAGTTGTCATGTTGCATAAGTAGTAAATTAATAGGAATTTGAAAAATTAGGACATTCATTTGTATTATTATTGACGACTCTTATAAATATTTCATTAATAACCTCACAGGCTGCATGGTCCATAATTCTAAAATAGTAACCTGCTAATGTTTCCATTCAATTATTCTTGAATCACATACCGATTGGAATCTTCACCATCAACAGAGCTTGGGGGTAATGGAGGTGGCGAAGAACACAAGTTCTTGCTTTCTTCAACTTTTGCTCTAGGAAGTAACTGTGCAGTACGTGGAGATGGTAAAGGAATGTTGTGAGGAGAAGAGATCTCGACTGACTCTGGTTCTGTTGAATGTTTGGCAAGTTGTGGATCTGGTTCACCAGGAAGCGGAATATCCATTGTGTCACCTATAATACATCAATGTATATGTAATGACTAATATATAGGAAATGTATCAACACCTTAAGAACATAAATGTAAATATATACCTTTGTATGAGTCTTCTGCACATCAGTGATCCGGTTTCATATAACTTACTTGTAACACATTCATTTCACTGCTGAAATCCAAGAGGTTTCAGAGACGTCCCAATTCAGATTATGCAGAGCTTTTTATGGAAACGAACATTAGAGGTTCGTCTAGTTAAAAGGTAATAAATTCAGTTGAGAGCACGTATAACAAGTGTATTTGTACCATTTTCATGGCACGATAAACAAGCACAGATCCGCCATTAACCTCCTCACCGCCTTCTTCACTGTCTATAGTGTCTATATAAAACGCTGTGATATGATCGTCAGTCTTGAGTAAAATTGACTTCAGGTGACGATTTGATCTTCGAGAATATACAACTCCAAGTATATTCGAGGCATTTCAAATTCATGTTCGTAAATTAGGACCTCAGAAAAAACTATTTTGTAGTCATTTTACTCTGTTGAGCGTTTATTCGCGTTTTACCATAAAATATTCTTGTGCTTTTTTTTGTTGGACACACTGTTTCAAAGAATCTACAATTTCATGCTTTTGCATGTTTATATTTACTCATTAAGAAAATGAGTACTAAATGGGGTACGATTCAAATGAAAACCGCGTAAACAGAGCTGCTGAATAACAGGCTTTCATAGGCGGAAGTGAATCATAAAATAGTGAAATATATTATCAACAACAATTAAAAATACAATGTGTGTATTTTTGTTTTGTTGAGCAAATTTTGTAGCATACGAAAGTGAGACCCAGTCTTTACCTCATCCGAGTAGCACGAACCTTTGGAAAATGATTTATTTGAATTGTAATCAATTGCCTTCGTCAGGCCATTTGGCTTCAGCTGTAAATTGTGTGATATTTGATAATGTGAAAACGGAATATAGAGGAGATGAAGACATCACAATTGAATACACTCTTGATTCTGATGTAAGTTTACTGTTATTGTTGATTGTCATAGATATAAAGTGTTAACCATGAAATTTGACATTTAAAAAATACTTTAATTTTTATAAGTTCATTTTGGTGATACTTTTATCAGTTTTTATGTACAAATGGTTGAACAGACATAACAGAAGAACCTGCATCTGTTTAGACAGATTTCTCAATTACATTCATACTTTTAATTAGATTTCTTTCTTTTTCATTAGCCCTACAATTCTTAATATTTTTTAAACAAATCCTAATGACAATGCTCCTTTGTACTTTAATAATTATTATTATTATAATAATATTTTATTTCTTAAATATATACAAAAAGAATCAAGCCTAACAATTAATTTAAATTACAATAAAAATTACATTTCTTTGTACTACATTAACTTTTAGAAAAAGAATTGTTGCACCTATGTAACACATCTCTAGGTCCTCTTTTGGAGCAATGAGTGTATGGAGTAATCCTCCTTTAATGTAGTCAGTTGTAGTCAGTCATTGCCTTTTATCCCTTGGGTCAGGGGTTTGGTGCTGTTAGATCGTAGAGTTCCCAGACGTTCACCTGTCCAGGAAACCCCAAAGTCTCGAATTGCATAATAATAATAATTTTATTGCTTATAGGCTTACAGAAAGTATCAAGCAAAGTCTGTTTAGAAATTAATTAAAATTACAGTAATAATTTTACAAGTTTACATTATTTTGATAAATTTTATGTTCAAAATAAATATAATTGATTAATATAAACAATATTAATTACTTAAATTAATTTAAGTAATTAATATAGTAAGTAATACAGTAATTAAAATTTAATTACATTACTTACAGTAATAATTCAAATAGTTTACTTCATAATGTACACTATTAATAAAGCAAGCAAGTGCTCACAATAAACATTTAATTTAATTTACATTATAAGTTACCCAAAGTCACGTTACCAAATTAAAAATAACATTAACAATGCATTACTTTGTATGTTAAAAATATATGTAAAAGATTATAATAATTAATTTAAATTATAGTGAGAAATAAATTCAATTACATTAACTGGCAGTAAGAATTCAAATAATTTACTTGATAAATTACATTAATAAAAAAACATGTAAGGATTACAATAAACATGAAAATAATTTGTATTAACAATTCATTACATTAATAAATTAGAAGATTGTGATACAGTGGAAAATTTATTAAGTTACAATTAGAGTGAGTAATTTCATTATCTCACAGTAGTAATTTAAGTACTTACAATATCTTGAATACATTAGATGTTAATAATAAATGTAAGTGCTTACAATAGTAGTCACTCTTTCAGTGGTATGTGGTTAATAATTACAGAAAAGTTAAAAGAAATTCATATATCTTGTGTGGATACATACAAATAAGGTGATTTTTTAGCAATGTTTCGAAGTATGTATTATCGGCTGATTTTATGATAACTGGGAGATAATTGAAAAGATGTACAGCAATGCAGATGGATCTTTCTTAGTTGAAGACTTGCTAGTGTATATCCTGTGATAGTCCCATTAGCCTCTTATGATGGTAACAACCTAATATAAATTTCCCAATATATTTTTGTTGCATATAGATTTTCTGTTTTGTTATATATAGTATTTTCGATTATTCACACCAAGACTTTTGAATTTATTGATAAAATATTTAAATAATTCCCCCAGAAAGAAGTTATGACCCTCTTCTAAAGACACAATCTTTTTGGTGCTCATGAGCTGTTTCTTCATGAATTGTTTGCAATGGCATAATTTTTATTATAATGCAATATTGTTCAGGAACTTATAATCTTTGATTTGTACTCCTGTAATTTTAAGTTTCTATTCATACATTTATTAATCTGTGCAGACTGAACCATCATCAAGAAATTGGATTGGACTCTATCCAAAAGGTGCTACACAGTTGGATCAATATGTTACGTTTGAGTGGACTATTGTTAACCCCTCCAATGAATATCTCAAGCAACAGAAAATTACTTTCCATGCAAAATATCACATGAAAAGTGTTGAGGCAGATAAAGAATACTTTTTTATTTTTGTGAACAAGCAAATGAAGGTAAAAACTTACATAGCATATCTTAATGTTGAAAACAGTTCTTTTTTATCCATTTCATTAGAATGTCTCATCCTGAAATGAACATTAATATTATCTTATAATTAAATATATTTTGTTTGAAGTGGTACAAATTTTGTTTAATTTTTAAATATTTGTATATTGATGAATACAATTTTGTTTCAGGTTATAGGTTTGAGCTCTTATTTTTGTTTTCTCTTTTATCATACTTTAGAAATTGACGATCTAAAAGTTCCAGAGAAACTTGGAACACGTGACAGTTCTACACCAGAGGTACGAATGAAATTTTAAATTTGTGTTTTGCTTCTTCTCCAAATTAAAATAAGAATGTTTGATGAACCATGTATTTTTCTTTCAGTCTCTTAAGAGCCTTTCTGAGGAAAACGTCTTGAAAATGTCTACGGCAGATGGAATTGACAAGGAAATTTTACAAGAACTTCATTATCACACTAATCATCTTAAACACAAACAACATATGCAATTGTCTAGTACACATACAAGTGACAGTATCTCTCAAAATATATCTGGTTTTAAAGCTGATGTCACACTTACTAGCCCTGATTTTCCAGTCTCCAATAATTCCAGTCTGAGTAATAACAATAATTTCTGTGTATTGTGTAAACGTCCATCTAATTTTGCTGAGATTGAGCAAAGACTGAATGCTAAGGTAATTTATTGTATTTAGTGTATCTAAAAACAATGATAATTTTTATTTTAAAAAATCCAATTTTTTAAATTTAAATTAGTAAATTGATGCGTTAAAAACTGTGTGACATACTTTGGAGAGAAATGTCCATTTTCTCCAAACCATTTTCATTTATGTCTCATTTTCCTAAAGTCCTCCTTTCCTAAAACCAACTCCATTTTCATTTATGTCTCATTTTCCTAAAGTCTGGGAACCCTATCCTAATCCATATACAAGTTAAATTACAAATACAGGTGAAAAGGAGCTTTTTGGCAAGAATTGATAAGAAAATATTCTCCTCCCATCCAATAAACACTATTTGCAAATGGAAATCAGCTATAGATTTGGGCTATTATCCGTCATTATGCCCTTCGTGAAGGAGTCGATTTACTGCCATGAGAACATGCATAAAGATAATATGAATAACTATATTCCCCACTGAGCTCTGTAAAACATGCACTGATTGTGAAGTTTCATTTATTTCAGTTAGTTTTAATTTAGAATTTAAAGGTAGTTTCAATCATTCCAGTGTATTATTCTACATAAGTGGTCTCTTTTTATTATTATTATTATTACATATGTTGTAGAACACATCTGTTCAATTATTGTTAAAATGTGAATGGCATGACTCGAATTTTCATTCTTACTGGCTTTTAAATATAATCAGTAATCATTGGGTGAAACAATATTCGATTGTTATTGAATTTATTCATTAAATAACGAAACACTAAAACTAATATTTTTATTTAATTAAGAGGTAATTATTAACTGTAATGATTTTTAAATGAAGATAGAAAACTGATATTCCTCAAAGTCTCTCAAAGGCAATCCGGTGATGATGTCTCTATGCTGACAGCATGTGGCACTTTGCATCATTGCATTTAGGGTTTCTATTACTCATGATTTAAAGTATTTTTAAAAAAATCTTATTTAAATCATTGGTGAACGATGAAGTTTTAAATCTTCATAATTTTCAGAGTTGAGAATTTCTGAACTAATTCTTGACTTTATTAGGCTTTAAGATTTGGCTGTAAATATTCTATATTTAAATGCTATTGTGTGAAAACTGTGTCACATGTGTGGAGTTATGAGAAAGAATTTTAAAAACTATACTGAAGATAGACCACATACAACAAATAATTATGAGATGTGTGCAAGGGAAGATTTTTGGTTTATAGCTCAGCAACCAAAAAACCCTGAGGGCATTGCTGCTATTATGCTTACTAGCATGCTATGGCTTAAGCTTGGTGGTGTGGCAAAACAATCTTTCCCTTCTGGGTTCACCTCAAGGAACACCTCATTTAGGAACCGAAAAGGCTGCCAAACTTGTTTTTAAACAAACATTTGAATCCTTGGAATAGTCTGTAAACGTTTATCATTGTTGAGTTGACCTTCCAAAATAGTGTTGTTTTTCTTTAATTGTAATTGTTTGGAATAAAACTTTTAGCAACATATCTGTATTATTTACACCAGCATTTCTGAATATTATCGTCATCATCAACATCCTTGATTTAGGAGCGGTGCTCCTGTCCTGTTAGTGGGTACTAAAGCAGTATTCCTTCATGTGGTGAAGTGTTCCTACTGGTGCCATCTTCTTATCGGTCTGCCTCTATCACTCTTGCCATAGTTTAAAGCCATCCATGGTAGACATCATTTGTCCATTCTTTTCACATGTTTTCTCCATTTTCTTTGGTAATTTTTGATTTCTTCTGCTAAGTTTCCTGTTTTCAATTTTTATTAATTGTTTCATTTTGAATTTTGTCTCTTCTTTTTACTCCTAACACTGCCCTTACGAACTTCATCTGCTACTTCTATGATGCTGGTTTCCTTTATGCCCATTATCCACATTCCTGAACCATACTTAAGCATTGATTTTGATGTAGTATTATGAATTCTTATCATTGCTTCTTTTCTCATATTATTCCATTATTTCTATGGTATTTATGTTTTTTTCTATATCCTTCTGGTTCAATCCAATTGAATTTCAGAAATATTTAAAAGTGGTAACTTGTTCAATTTCAAATGAGTCCCATACTTCATATTGGTCTCATCATACACAATTGAAATTGCATATGTAACTCAAATATTATTATTATTAATTATTGAATTTTTTATTAATATTTTGGCTCTAAGATGTTCTTTGCTATAGAAGGCTAGTGTTGTGGTTTTTTTGCTTGATATTTTCATTTGATATACTGTGCGTATTTTGCTTACCTCAAAGGCTGCTTTCTGTTGTGTGTCTTGTGAGTCTGTTATTATAACTTGGTGGTCTGTGAATAATATTGTCACTAATTTCTGATTGTTTGTCATCTTTATCCCCGCTTGAGTTTTCTGTTTCCATTTTTTAGTCGTGTGGTTTAAGTAACTGTTAAAGAGTAGTGATGACAGGGTGCATCCTTGTCTTAAGACCTTTGTTGATCTTCATCTCCTGTGTGGTGTCTTGGTCATTTATAATAACTATTATGGAATCTTGGTGCAGGCTCTGTATATTTTTAATTAAATATTCTGGCACTGTTTCTTCTTTCAGAATTTTCCATAACTTCTGCCTATTCACATTGTCATGGGCCTTTTCTTAGACAATGAATAGTATATATGTGGGTAATTTATGTTCTCCCCTTTTTTCTCTAATCTGTTGGAGTGTGAATATTGCATCTATGGTACTACTCCCCTTGTGAAATCCGCATTGTTCTTCTATGATTTTTTCTTCTTCAATTTTGAGTAGTCTTTGTCTTATTAAGTTTGCAAATATATATGCAAATATATATGCAAATATCATGATCAAAATTAAGTTTGTGAACGTAATTTGAAATTAATTTTTTTCCTTCCAGATCAAGATGTATGCAGAATATGGTCATACCTTAGAGAAAAGAATAGAAGAATTGGAAAAAAATTTTGAGATGAGTCAAGTAGCCCAAAAGCAGCTTAAGTTAATCGCCTACCATGCTAAACGTGAAAAAACATCATATCAAAAATTTGTCAATGAAATGTTATCAGTTTTAACTAGCAAAGGTGCTGTTCGAATATTAGATGGACATGGAACAGAGGTACAGACAATTATCACTCCTGTTTGTGAATAGATTTTTTAATCCAGTGTTGTTTTACAAAAATGTTTCATAAAATGTTCAAATTAAGGAGTGCTTTTTAGTGGTTATGAACTTAACATTCTTTTTTATCATTAAGTTAACTGAGTTGCATATCAATGCTTCATGAAGTCACGGAAATTAAGCAATTCAAGTCATCGCAGATTCTCAGTTGGGTGGCTGTCTGGGAATCACATTTACTAATGGTGCTGCCCTTGGCTGAGGGATAAAAGGCATCAACAGACTGTGACATTATGAGACAAATAACTTAACGGAGGATTACTCCGGTATATACACACTCATTGCCCAATAAGGACAAAGGAGATGTGTTGCATAAAATGCATAATGAATATAAAAATTAAAAATAAAAAGAAAGGGAAAAAAGTTTTGGAATTATTCATACTGTTGCATTAGTGTTGTAATCAGGTTTTCTCGATTGGTATTTGGTATATATTTTAGAATTTTTTTAATGCCCTTAGACAATATGAAAAAACATGGAACCTTGTCATTCAGACTTTTGAACTCTCGTTCTAAATTTGTGTTCTTCTCTACTGGATGAAGTGAACTATTAATAAAGACATGAGAGTGCTGACATTTATAAATGCTCTAAGATTGGAATGAGAACTTTAACTTTCAGCAGAAAACAAAAACATTTTCCTTAAACGAAAAGACTGAAACAGATTCTGTTTTCTAAATTTAATCAACAAGTTTTCTACTCTTTTTACTTCTTCTGGAAATAATAATTATTTTATATGGAAGTAAAGGATGATTTTATGTTTTGATTCATAAAAATGATAAATTGGAAAGATTATGTATGATGATTCCTGTTCTCTAGCCAGTAGACCTCATCTATTCACATATTTTTTATCTCCTTTTTGGATCTTCCAATTTATCTCCCACCTGCAATTTGGTACTTTGGAGATAACTTCAACTTCCCATAAATTAAATTTTATCGATGATTTTCCATTTAATTTTTTGTAGTGCTCTCTTCCCTCTGTTTTTCTCTTATTTTCAACACCTCTATATTTCCTTTAATTAGCATCTTCATTTTATATTTGCTGTCTTTGAAATAATATTGTGAGAATTGTTACTACTTCAAAATTAGTATCAAATTTGTAGTTAAGATATTTCAGATGTGATTAAATCAATCTGTTCGACCGTCTCTGAAAAAAGTTCTTTCTTTGTATGAATTCCCTTAGGTTTCGGTTGTTCAAAAATATTATTTTATTGTTTCCAATTCACAAATGATGGCCATTTTTGTTTTAAGCTTAAAGAAGGCCTTTTATTTTTTGCATTTGTAGATGATTACAGGGTTCTTAATTACTCAGCATTGGGTTGTTCTTGAATTTAAAAATAAAATGATGTATTATACAGTTTTGAAATTCATTTGTATTGATATATTTTAATTCTGTTCATAATTCCTTTCAGTTACTGTTAAAGCGCGTTGACATCACTCAGTCAGAAAATAAAGGAGCATCAATAATGAGTAGAAAATCACACAGAGAAGAAATTCTGAAGTCTGTAATTAGCTCACAAGAAAGTACTATTAGAGAGCTTATGGCAAAATTAGAGAATTATTCATTGCAAGAGAAAGAAAGCCCAGTAGAAGTGGAAGATGAATTCACTGTGCTTGTGAGTGTTTAATGTTACAATAGCTCTTTTTGAGGAATTGATTAAATTGTTTGATTCTTAATCAAAATGGTATTTATAAAAGAAGTGTGCTTATGAGCATGTGAAAATATATGATATAGTTTGAAATTAAATCAACAGAGAATTATGTTTGTGTTACCTTTTTTTACACTTCAGTTTTATTTTTTAGGATAAAATTCATACCAATACAAAACAAATTAATGCTATGGAGAAATATAATTCAGGTCTTCCTTCAATTGGACCTTTAAAGGCAGACCTAGAGAAGGATGAAGTCAAGAAGAAACCTGATATAAATGATAATGTTGCATTAAATGAATCTCTTGGAAACACATCTGTTAATCATGTATTAAATGAAACCTACTCTATCGACAACATGGTTGGTGAACCAGTAAGTGTAATTCTTCCACTAAGTGATTACAGTCAGACAAAGAAACAGAGTTATGAAGAAAGCAGAAACAGCTTTGCCAGTTTAGATGATGGTCAAGGTGATTTCCACTATAAATCAATATCATCCAAAGAAAATATACATGACATAAAAGAAAATGTTATGAAAGAATTAAGGAATGCAATACGCAAAAGGCAAGATAAATCAGAAAAGTTTAAAAGTGATCCTTGTCACACCATATCCAATGAATCCTTTAATTTATCCATAAATGAAACAGTTCAAAGTACAAGTGTTGAAGAACCTAATGCTTTAATTATTAAAGGTGAACGTTTACAGTATGCAATAATTCGGTGAGTATGTTTTCCCTGATCTCCTATCTCTAAATAAGTGTTTACTCTACGTTAATTAGTTCTGAATTCTTGAAGTTGGTGTTTGTTTTCACGTTTTTGTGGCTGATGAACTAAGAATATTTAAAACAGTTGTGTTTGGCTGTATTTTTACTGTTGTGTGCAGCTCTGTTTTTAATTTTCAGTATTTTCTATTTACTATCATTAAGCTTGTCAGAATTTTCATGAGTTGTGACATTGCAAGCCTGGGAACAAAAAATTTTCTTTGCAGAATCCAGCAGTCTCCTTAGAAATATGAAAATTTCCAGGAGGAAAAATAAGAAAGAAAAAAATGTATGTTTGATCATTACGTATATTTTCCATATATATTTGTTCTGTGGTAATTTTATAATGCAGAAATGTTGCAATGGATGTATAAGCTTTTGTAGTCACTATATATGAAAATATATTATTGTCAATAAAGTAAATGAAGTATTGATTTTGAACATATTTTATTTAGTGAGTTAAAACTCAAATTGCAACAGCCTCAGTTTTTTTTTTTAATATGTTTCAGTAAGTTGTGTTCATCCTTACCATTTCATTACCCTAATATATTGTGATGAATAAAATTGATTTTTATTAATATTTAAAAATTTGTATGAGTAGCTTTTAGGATAGAATTAGCAGAAGCAAATGTTAAATACTTTACATTCAGTTAGAACATTTCATAGACAAGTATAATTTAATTAATTTCATGGTACAAACTACTTTTTGATTATGGAGAACTGATAAATTTAATTTATCATATTAGAGCTAAATTTAAACTTGCCATCACAAATTGTTAAAATGTAAATATTTTTATTGTTAGGAAATCTATCCAATCATAATATTACTTCCTTGTTATAAAAAATTTGATTTATGAATAATTTTACGGCGTATACTGTTCTTACACTTTCATCCTACATTTTGTATATTCTGATTAGAGATGTTATTGAACCTACATGAAGTTTATTGACAGGAAAAACTACCTCTGCCTTGCACCTCTGCACCACCCTGGCAAATTTCCAAGCCAAGCTGCCTATAAATAGATCAGCTGTTGTTCAAGGAGCAGATCTAGAAATAGCATCAACCCTGGGCAGTGTTGGGTGTAGTACTGCTGCTCACCAAATGTTCCTTGTTGAGAGCCAAGTTTCTCCTTTGTGTTTGGATTCTATAAAGTTATTAATTATGCAATGAATCAGCTTTAAATTCAATTATGCTATTTGAAATTAATTGCAACTGTATCAACAGCATATATTTTTTAATTAATATTCTGAGTATCAGTGATCAACGAACTTCTGTATTTCAGTTCAAAATATAAAATTATGCTGAATTAATGTAAATGTAATAGGTAAGTACTCAAGTTTTCAATTAAAAAATTAGAAAGTTATAAGAGAACAAAATTACAAATATTTTCTTCCAAGACAAAAATAGATCAAGAGGGACATTTTGGTACTTGGCACACTATCTCCCCAAGTGACGTAGCAGTCACGTTGGTGAGAGATGTTGGAGTTTCTCATGAGTAAATGTTTCTAGGGAAGCCAGTAACGAACGAAGTGGTGCACGAGTCAGTCACTCTGATACAAGAAAGAACAGTAAGTGAACATGTGTTGATTTAAAGGCAACTTGAAGATTTTGCTATTAATTTTATTTTTAAAAGCCTGTTATTAGTCTCTTTGTGTTTATGATAATGATGCTTCCAAGTTGTTGATTTCTTTATTTTTGTAAATATGAGTTAAATATTCATTTATAAAAACTCATTTTTTCATTTGCTAAAATAATTATATATGTGTGGGAAGTATATTTTTTTTTAATTATTTTAGATGACTGTCATAATGTAATTATATGTTGAAATGAATAAGTAAAATAAAAATATTGGATTATTATATTTGTTTGATTTTGCTGCATGAATAGGGAACGTTGGACTGAACTGTATGAAATTAAAATGGGTGCTGCAGGGAGTGTTCAGTCAAATGAAATGAACTCAGATCCATCATTGTCTCTTCTCTCTTTGCCTCAGCAATCTGCATCAGATGTAAGTACCTCTCTACACATTTATTGTCCATTTTCAGTGGTGTTTATTTGGAATATTGTAGCCCTATGATTAAATTTATAAAATAATGAAACATTTTTGATTTTCATGATTACCTTAAGATAATTTATATGTTTTTGTGCCAACTGATTTTTATACAATACATGAAATGAATGTCAAGCTTACGTAACAAAACTTTATCTCAAAGCATGTCTTATTATTAATAGTTCTCAAACTTATGTCCATTTTACATTTACACTGTTTTGATTTAGTATATTGTTACAAATATTTTGAACTACATAACATTTAGGAAATTATCTAGAATGTAAAGATATGTTTGTTTGCTTTCAAAATATATTTTTCAAGTGTGTGCATGAAAATGATCCACCCGATTCAATTAATTAATTATTAATTATTTTCTGCATTTTCATTAGGGATTTAAAGTATTCTTTTTAATTATATATATTATTTCAGGGATTGCCAGAAGATACTAGAGACACACAGACAAATATGGAAACTAAACCTGAAGAAGTAAAAGCTATTGGGGAGGAATTGTGGTTGAAACAAATCCAAGATTTGGGGAAAATAGTTCAGAATTTAGCTAGTGAAAATTTAAAATTGATTGATTCTAATAGGGAATTGAAACAGAAATGTGAACAGCAAGAAAGTGTTTTAAATAAAAGAAACTGTTGTGAAAAAGAGAAAAAAGAAGAGATTGATGAAAACCTACAGAAGGTGCAGAACTTGCAAGAAGAAGCAGCTAGTGACAAAAAATTAATTGAAGATTTAAAACAACAGTTGCAAACAAATACCGAGAATAGTGCAATTGAAGTTGAAAAATATCATGAAAATTTAAATTTCATGCGTTTAAAAGTAAAGGAGTATGAACAAGTGGTTGAGAAACTTGAAAAAAATGCAGCAATTCAGAATGAAGCTATTCAGTCTCTTCAAAGTACTTCATCTGTAGATTGTCAAGGAAATTTGATTGAACAAAATGCTTCAGAAATGAAAGATACAATTGAAGCATTAAAACAAAGTCACGAGATCTGTCAACGAGAAAAGAAAGCTCTGGAAGAGCAACTAGAAGAAGAGAGGAACTTAAGAAGAAAAATCAGTGATGAAAAACAGAAACTTCAAGAAGAGTTTGTACAAATTAAACAAACAATGCGTTTGCATGTTGTGAAAAGAACTTCTGAGAATTCTGATGCTGATGGTTCTGACTTGGATGTTAATGGAGAAACTGACCAATTGGCATGTGCAAGTGGTTCCAGAAGTGAAGAAGCTAGAGCACTGAGTCCACGAGCTGCTGCTGAACTTGAAGTATTTCAGAAGCAGATGAAAGTTAAAAGAGAAGCTCGACACAAGGCATTATCAGCCATATCAATGGAAATGGAGAGATTGAGAAGGGAATTAAATAACGAAAGAGAAGTAAGACACAAAGCTGTAAAAGAATTAGAGGATGCTAGAAATGTCTCCGACCCGCATCACGTATTTGAAGAAGTAAATGCTTTAAGACATAAATTAACAACAGAACAACAAGAAAAAGACAGAATATATAAGGAAATGTTAAAAATACAAAAGGAAGGAAATGAAGAAATTGAAAATATTTTAAAACAATTGGAAAGGGAAAAGACGAAAACAGATCATGTAATGGGAGAAAATAAGTATTTTAAAGAACAATTGGAAGAGTGTGATCAAATGCTGCAGTTACGTTCAGAGGAAATCACACAACTTCAGAATAAGATGGAAACTGACCGGCAAAAATTTCAGCAGCAAGTGCTAGCTCTCAAAGATGTTGTAGCTATCAGCAAACAAATGTTAACTGTTCGAGAGAATCAAGTAACTCATTTGAAGCAAACTCTGCAAGACGTTGAAGCTACTGTAATTCAGAAACATCGTGGATCTTTGACAGCAGAGCTTAGAGCTGAGTACGAAACTCAGATGGAAAATATAAAAGCCTTGAAAGCTTTATATGAAGAGAGGATGCAAGTTATGAATGTTGAGAAAGAAAAATTAGTTGGTGAACAGAAAGAATTGCAGAGGTTAATAGAAGAAGAGAAACTAACAGTTGAAAATCTGGAAACAAAACTTCAGGAGAAGGAAGACATAATAATGGAGAGAAATACTACTGTGTCAGATTTGCAGGACCAGTTGTCAGATGCTATTGATCAAAGCAGAAATTTATCATATGAATTAACATTAATCAACAATATGTTTACTCAAATATTAGGAAGTAGTGAAATGGATTTGGATCGCTTAACAAAATTACTTCAAGAGAATCATGATTTAATAACTGAAATTACTACCAAAGGGGATTGTGAGAGTGAAATAACAGCAAGTCTTCCAAAATTACTTTTAGATCTTGTGTCTCGTGCAGAAAATACTGAAAATAATGCAGATGACAAAGAATGTTCAGATCAAATTTCTGATACTGCATCTAGTTCTACATCAGTCACTTCAGTGCAAAATGAAGCCGCAGCACCTTTTGTCAGTGTGAACACAAATGGTAGTCCTCTGGCTATGCAAGATATATCCTCCAATCTACCTAAAGTATGGAAAGTTCTTCTAGAACTAGTTAGTCATCATGTACCATCTCCTTCAGAAGAGACATCGGACGACAGTAAAACAAGCTGTTATAAGAGAGTAGATACCCCACATGGGCCAAAGAATGTTATCAGTGTGAGTAAAACTTTTCTAAGGCTGAGAGATTTAATTTTGCAAAAGAAGTCCTTGCAAAAAGAAGTGACACGTTTAAAACAGCTTAATGTTCACTTAGAAACCAAGTTGAGTGATCAAGAAAGGCGACTATCATTAGTTTCAACTGAATTAAGAAAGACTTGGAATGTTGTTGATCATATGCGTGTTCAACATCAACAGCTTCATACTCATGAGAAAGTTCTTCGATATGAGTTACAAGAGAAGCGTAAGTTGTTGATGGAACTTAAAGAAGAACTAGAATATTGCAGAGAAAAATGGGAGGATGCTAGACAAAAGAACTCACAATCTGAAACTGAATGGCAGAAATTAAGGAAGGAGTTTGCTTTAAGAAAGAATAAACCTCTGAATAATTCTGGAGAAAGTGGATTTTCAGAAGAAAAAGATGATGATAGTTCTGACAATGATGGTACAAAGATGCAAATTCAAAGAAAAAGTTCAAATAGTGGATTTAGTAACTCTCAGAAGGGAGAATCTACCGATCAAAGTGTTACGAAGTCAGAAGATCCAGAAGCTGTTAACAGTTCTGCCTCATCTCTTCCAGACCTTGTTGCAGTAACAGCAGACATTTCCCTTCCTCCAACTAATGTTGCAGATTCAATAGGTGCAATTCCATCAAATGAAATTATGGGAAGAAATGATGATTCAATCCCATTATTGCAAAACATTGTGCAAGATACATTCTCTCTTGATAGTGACAGCAGTGGACCTCCTATTTTAGAGCCATCTCTTCTGGAGGAATGTCCAACAGTATCTCTTATCACCCTGTTAAAACAACAGTTATCATGTTTTTCGAAAAATCTTGATATTATTACTACAGGTTTTGATACAAATGATCATTTTAGAGCTTTGCAGTCAATTTTTGCTCTTCCTGCTATTCAGATACCAGAAAATCTCAATCCTCCTGATGAGCCAAGAGCATCATATCTACAGAAAGCTCGAGCTTCAATTGACAGAGGAATCCAAGTGACAGAAGAATGCCATGATGAAGTAAATGGGTCAGAAATCTCTGTTTGTGAAAGAGATGAATTATTGCAAAAACAGGAAAAATCAGTAACAAATTCTGTTGAAACTTCTTCCTCTTCAAGTAGTCTTTCACAGTCTCATTCTACAGTAGGTCAGGAAAATGTTTCTTCTCCAACATCCAAAGCAGAATGTCCCAGGGAAGCAAGTAGCTTGGAAAGTACTGGTGCGTACTCAAATTCCGAGAACATTCATACAGAAAGTCGATCAGAACGTTTACATCGAATGGAAAGGCAGTGTCAACAATTGTTTGATAAAGTTACACGTAGATCGGAAACAAGTGGTTTCACTTCTGATGAACCAAAAGATCAAAATAAATCTCAAGAGAATTCTGATGGGTCAGCAAGAAACTTCGAGGATATGCTTGATGCTCGAGCAGCTAGACTGAAAAGGTTAGAAGAACAGTCTCAGCAACTTTTTAAAAAAGTTACAAGAACCACCCATCGAAGTACAGAATTGTCAAACAGACTTGAAGAATTACATGAACAGTATGGTAGTGAAGATATTCCTGGAAGTTCAACACCAAATAATACTGCCCAAAACATGCCTAGTGATTCAGCATTAAGAGAAGTACCTCTCCCAACAACTGATCAAAAACCGTCAGATCAAGCAACTTCTGATACTTCAGAAGATATTGCCATTTCCCTTCCAGAACCCTCTGTTTCTCACACATCTTCTCCATCTCTTGAAGATAAGTTAGATGCTCGTGCAGCAAGACTCAAGAGATTGGAAGAACAATCACAACAGCTGTTCAATAAAGTTACAAAAACAACACAGCGCAGTACAGAACTGTCAAACCGACTTGAAGAACTTCATGAACAATACAGTAATGAAGAGGCAGAAGAAAATGCTGTTTCTTTACCCGAAGGTAACAGTTCTTTAGTAAGTGATATACCTAAACCTCCTCCGTTTCCTGACCATCTTCTTCAAGCAAATTCGCTAGTTTTGGCAAGGACAATAAAAAACGAACAAGTCGTGCAGTCTGAAACCCCCTGTTCCTCATCTAGTTCTTCCTCTCACATTCCCTCTCCTCCATCTCTAGAAGGTCTGTTGGATGCACGTGCTGCTAGATTAAAAAGATTAGAGGAACAGTCTCAACAACTTTTCAAGAAAGTGAAGAGAACAACACATCGTAGCACTGAATTATCAAATCGATTAGAACAACTGCATGACCAGTACGGAAGTGAAGATTCTACAGGAAGTGTGACACATCACTCCACAAATAGTATTCCACTTCCTCCTCCATTACCAGATCACTTAGGAGCTATGAGACTACCAACTACTTGCCTTCCTTCACCTTCTTCAAGCCACATTCCTACTCCTCCTCCTCTGCCAGAAACCCTTCCATCAGTTCGCCTACCAGCAAAAATGGATCAACCCACAAGTTCTAACAATGAAGAACAGGAAGTATGTGATGAAGAAAAGGAACAAAGATAGTGCATTGTTTTGTGTCAATGTAAATATGTACATATAATGTTATGTGTAACAGTAAATGTCATTTTTTAATTGGTTTAAATTGACGGAGCACAGTATTATATTGTTGCACACAGTGCCAGGTGCTACTGAACTTTTTCCCTCTGATATTTGAAATAAATATTGTTTTTATGCAATTGCATGACTCATAAGATTCATGTAATCATGGTTAATGAACTATTGAAAGATATTAATAATGTTGCACTTACTATATTCATAATAAAGACGACAACGTGAATTCCTATTAGGTTGTCGTTAATCTTAAGTGCAATTTATTATTTGCAATTTAAATTATTTATTTTGTTTTTCAAGTATGAGACAATGTATCTCAAAGAATAATTATTTGTATTTTCAAATTGAAATTATATTTAAAATTACAATGTATTTTTATGTTCTCAAAATGATTTCAATATATTTTATAATTATTAATAATATTGCATTTGATGTTCTTTCTTATATTTTGTATCCTTGAAAATGATTACTCCATACAAAACCACAACTTCTTTTCTAAAAATCAATTATCTTTTTAATAAAACAGTGCAATTTACATTTTGAATGTAAGTTGTACCATTTTGGGGCTGTTATTTGACAATGTTAATTCCCATTATAAAAAGGATTTTTATAATTAATTCGAGTTTGTTAGTAGTTATTACATTAGAAATGCACTTTCCAAGCAATCATGTTTCTAAATGTTCCAGATTAATCTGCTTTTCATTATTATTATTTAAAAATATTATTATTAAAGAAAAAGAATATTTTTCATCCCTCATTGTAATTAATGTCTGGTGCTCCATACTTTTTTTTTCACCATTTCTTAATTTTTACTTTTTCCTATACTATAACATAGAGAGGAAAGGTATTGGTATCACCTCAACAAACTTTTTTTTTTTTTTTTTTTTCCGATAATCAGTACAATGTTCTTTTGAGCTGTTCTCACATGTGTCAGGGTTAATCTATATTACCACAATCCCTAAGAAGGTTAATATTGGTGTAAGGTTGCAAACACAATTTTGTACCTGCAAATTGGGATATGAATGGATGTGTCAAGCATAGATCTGTCAGATTAGTCTAGTTGTGCTGGTCAAGAGATCATTAAAATATTTTAATTTTTTGGGATACTTTTCTTGAAGCTCCTGTGACATTTTCAAAATTTTCTAGACAATAGCTGAAAAGTTTTTTTGCTAGACTAGAAGAAAGTACATTAAAGAAATAGTTCCAATTTTCATTAAAACTTATGAAAATTTGAAACTTGCCAAGTTTTATTTTTCAAACCTCTTCTACATCCCATAATACTAGAGATTTCTTTTCGTCAATGCAATTTCTCCCTCAATTTAAGATCTTTAAGCGATATTAAAAACAAAATAAACAGAGTAATAATTACCTAGTGACACTAAAAGGAAGAAGTAGTGCACAATCCCATTAGTTGTGTAAAGCTCAACATTTTAATTTGATTTGAAAAGGTATTTGAAGTGGGTACATAAATTACAGAACATTCAAATTAAATTAGATTTTATTAAAAAAGTGGACATTAAGTCCCATAATTATTTACAATATATACAATAATGAATCTTGTAATGACTATTTAAAGTAATTGAGCACTTTGTACAAGACATGAAAATTATATTCTTCCTGATGGAAACAGTGGCTGACTATTATTACAACATGATTGAGCAAATAAATTCATCTATACAAAATTGTTCTCACTTTTCTTTCCTACTTATGTACATATATTCATAAACACTTTAATTTACACTTTATACTCCCCTTTATTTACACATATTTACAACAGTATGATTTTAATCATCACTGTTTCATTTATTTTATCTTTACTTTAATCTGCAATACTTTCATACATTTTAATGTCCAGAAGCAGACTGACAGAATGAAAAATAACTGCAGGATTGAAAGTTTTAAATCTCCTGCAACTTCAACTTCTTTTTTCTGGATATACATTATAAACATCAGGCAACGGGCCAGCTCAAAAACACAGGCATTTGGATGGTTATCAAATAACATACCAATTGTTGTCAATGATAAGAGAATATATGCAACAAATCCTAATACAGCAAATGGATTCATGCCCTTGAAACAAAAAGAAAAAGTTTTACATAGACAAAACATTAAAAATTTATCATCATTGAGAATCAATAAGAAAAAGAACATATTTTCTACACACAAAATCAAAAATCTCTTACCATATATTGTACTGTCAGTTCTTGAAATCCTATTGTAACAGCAATAAAATGGAGGGTCAAATATATATTGCACCACGTTGGAAGTTTGACATCATATTTTTCTCTTGTTCGGATCTGTCAGAAAGAAAGTTTGATGTAATGAAACATTCAATTATAATCTTTGTAATAAGATCAAGATCCCATTTTCTTGATTGTGTGTTTTTGAAAGATAAATGGAAGACTAAAAGGACAAAATGATGCAAGCCAGCAGGAAAGAAGAATTAAGTACTAAGAAAGTAGAAACTTTTCCCAACCACTGGGTGAAGAAAATTGATATACATGTTATTGATAACTTACATCTAATTTATCCTCATCAGCTCCTAGTCTTGGCCTGCCTGGCAGCCAACTAGGACCTTTCCAAACAGCTGCAAGTTTATTTTGCCACCCATCCATCTGATGCCATTTTTCTATGACATGATTGTTATAAAATACCTGTAACATTTGACAATATGAATTAATTACCTTTTGCCAAGAGTTATGATATAACCAAAAATTACTAAATTGGGCAGATTAACAGAATGTACATCAATACAACACACATTTCTTTCTATTGTATCTATGTAGTGTTGTGTAAATTGTTGACATATTACTGTAAATATGGAAATATTTATATTAAATATTAATTTATCCTTAGCTGCTCAATTTGTTTTTTAGTTTTTATATCAGTTTTATGCAGACATTAGAAAGCTTCATTCCTTACATTATCTTCAATAATCATTTTTTTAAACGTTAATTTTTAAAAGTTGAAATTTAAATATTATTACACATAAAATGTAGATTGCAATAAAAATGCAAAGGAGGAATTGCAAATAATTTTATCCTTAACCTTAAAACACTTGAAATGTATTTCTTTTTTGAAAAATAACTAGGGAGAAATATTGGGATCACCCAGATTAAGTAGGTACTAGTTTTCAGCAATACAAATAATTAACGGAATCATTATTTACATTACCATCTTCTACTAAAGGCATTGGACACTTTTGTGAAATTCAATTGAACAATATTGAACACACTATACTCTTGATTTCAGGTAATTTGTTTCAAGAGGCTTTGAACTTACTTGCAAATACAGTGGATTAAATGTTGGTTGATTGTATACCAATCCATATATTATTTCTTCTTTTTCTCGTTCTTCAGCAAAAGTTCCAAAAAGTCTGTCCCAAATAATAAGGAAGCCTCCATAGTTTTTATCCAAGCAATATAAATTGCAACCTATGTTTTTTTATTTGAGCATCATGAAAAAACAAAGCAGCTTTTAGAGTACAATATTTAACCATCTAAAGCTACTTAAAATATTCGGTGAAATAAAAGGCCGTTTGAAAAAGGACAAAAATGATGTGAAAAGTACTTCATATGATACAATACGTAGATATTCATATGATACAAAGACAGTTATAGTTTTAATTTTGTAAGAGACATTTCACAAAAAAAAAAAATGAATTGCCATTTTTCAATTACAAAGTAATACTGAAAATATGAGCAGGTGAATTATTAGAAATTTATGGTTTCAATAATAATACAACTTCATTGATGAAATTAAAGGAGTTAATGGAAGTATTTATAGTCATTTGTACAAACAAAATTAAGATTTGTGCACTTACCATGATGCACTCTATGATGCTTTGGAGTATTAAAAACCCATTCAAGAGGTCCCAAAGTCTTGACAGTATTTGTATGAATCCAGAATTGATAAAGTAAATTGAATTGTTGATGAGTCAGAAAGAGAGAAGGTGGAATGAATAATGCTAACGGTAGATAGAAAATCTGAAAAAATTACACTTTTATTACATTTTATTCTATTATCAAGAAAACACCTATATTAATTGATTTTTAAGTGATTTTTTTTACTTACAAAGCTGCACCATCCTTGAAGAAGTGATTGACGTAAGCCAACAGCCAAATTAAATTCTTCTGAACTATGATGAACTTGGTGTTGTGCCCATAAAATATGAACCTCTGGAAATTAAAAAAAAACAAACTTAACTAATATATTCATGTTTTACAACAAACTGATGAAAATATAAATTAAATGATTTTTTCAATTTAGAAATATGTAATTGCTATTAAATATCATTATTTGAAAGATTTATAGAAAAACATTCATAGAATCTCAGTTTTTTCAGTTGGTATTGAAATAGAAAAAAAATCATCTTTCAGTGGAAACCATTGAAAACATTCTTCTGATTAAAGTAAGAATCTCTAGATTCAATTTTAAGAACACTGCTCTCTTAAATACAGAGATGGATCCAGAAGTATTCGAGAGATGGGGGAGGGCGGGGGACGCTATCAGTACAGATGATTCCCGTAAATATTTTTGAAATAACATTCTTTTAATATGATTGTCAGATTAAAATAAAAAAGTTTATTTATAATAGGAATACCTTTTTTGAATGTAATGTGATCAATTTTTTTTTTTTTCGGTAAATAGAGTAAAATTGCGCCAAAATGTTGGATTAAGCAGGGATCAAACATCTATGGTGCCCTTTTGAATCCCTGACTGCTTAAACATCAGTACTTACCATGACAAGCTCTGTGGACCCAGTAATAGCAAAAATCAACACCTATTACAGATAGATACCAAGTTACTGGTGAATCCCATGGTAAATCAGTTATACGGTAGCGACTGTAAATGTAGATATAAGCTGCATTTTCTGCTCCTCGGAATACAAGCCTATGAATGAAAATAACCATCAGATTAATCGAATTGGAATGATGTTTAAACTTAAGTTAACTTACGCAGAAGATTAAAATTGTATAGAGTTGTGAATTTATGCAATATTTATTAAGTTTCTTGAGCAGAAATAAACGAGGAAAACATTTTTTTAAATTACAAACAACATGTAAGACAACAAGAAACATTACATACCTTCCACACTCTTGAAATAGACCATGAGAAAGAGATGTTATGCCATCATTCAAACGGAGGGTGGGTTTATTTTCCAACCATAATAATATGTTTTCCACTATCAAGAATGCAAGAAAATACGGCCATGCCTGAAATTAAAAAGCACAAATTTATGAACATTTTATTGGAAGGAGAATGAATACATTGCCATGTTTCTTAAACTGCACCTTTATTATTGTAATAAATTTTCACAAAACCTCGGTAAAATATTGGAATAACATCAAATTATTTTTGTCCCTTCTTGGAATATTAATTTAATATCAGATGCCTTTTAGAGTGATATGTAGGGCACGGAACTTCATGCAATTGCATATTTTTAATGATAGTGTATATAGAAAAGAAATATATATAAATTTACCTATCAGCAAAAATGAAACAAAAGTGGCCCATTTATATTTTGCATAATTGCATATTTATGAGATTTTTCTTCTTTAACAGCAGATTTTTATTTATGCGGTATATTTAAGTGCATATATTCCAGGTTTTTGGTAGAAGTGGGTCAAAGTTAAATATTTTCATGTATCTCCCTTTCAAAAGAAAAGTGAATTAAGTCCTGGCAATGCTACAATAACAATATAATATTTCTGATAGTCTTCTGATAAGATTGTTTTTGCTTGAATCGATTTACTTCCTGTAACTTTATTCTTGTGCATGTGAACTGGGCTGAAAGTTACATCTCACAACAATGCTATTGATTGTCTCCCTTAACATTTTGTTTTTAGGTCTATTATAATATTTGAAAATATATATTTATTTTATGTGTTTTGTACAATAGTATAAAATGAAGATTATATTTTTTTCAGTTGCTAACACAAATTGTTAGTTTTGAGCGCATATATTGGCTAATTTAAGTGCATATATTGCCAATTTTAAGTGTATGATTGCATGCATATTTTTAACTTTATTAGTGTATGAAGTTCTGGGGTCAAGTGATGCATTCTGTGCTCTGGGCACTATTAGATATAATGGATAAACGCTGCAGGCATTTCTATGTTTTTGAAACGTGTGGCTTTATCACTTCTGTTAACCCTGCCAAAATGTTTAGGATGGTGATATTTGTGCTTTTAAATGTGCTTCATACCAGTCGCAGATCTTGAGACTAAAGATTCTTTGGGAAATCTACATTTGTCACACCCTTTTCTTAAACTTGAGTTTACCTACTTACAAATTTTCACAAGAGTTTGTAAGAGAAGTAATTACCGGGAGCCAAATTCGATGGATACGGTGGATGTGGACAGTGGAAGCACGTCAAAGCGAAGTTCGTGAAGTCTTGCAGGAACTATCCGAGACGCGTGTGAAGATACATTGTCATAATGAAAGAGAACTTAAATATAAATGAGGGCGTTTAACTTGAATAGAGTCCTTAGGTTGGTCTGGTAACGAAACGCATGCCCGAGTACCTCACTATGGGAATAAATTAAAAAAAAAAAAGATGCCATGACTTTTGCAGATGGAAAGTTTTCACTTCGGTGCACTTTCTCCCCTGCCCATCCACTGTTTTGACAACTTCTTTCTTTCTGGGTGTGATGATGTATCCATTATCTACATACTGTTTTCAAACGTACCGGGTAACTCACTCTTTCCAATGTCAGCCAGCTCATACGCCGATCATCGAGTACTCATTGTGAATTTTTGTCGCAATTTCGATGGTGGTAGAGGTTTTTGAATGTCCGGAGCGTTCGTCACCTTGAATGGATGAAAGGCCACATTTGGTTCAGCAGTCCAGTTTTTGGCCGTCGAAAACGAAAGGGAACAATCGGTAATGTGGAATCTAACTCCTTTGTAATGTCCATTGGAATTAAAGCTTTTAAAACAAAATGTTCCACTTTGCTGGTAATTCAGTTTCATCCATTTTGCAGAAATTTTACACGCCTCTGTATTTACAGGAGCACAACAATTATGTAATTGAACCTACCCATTTAAAACTGCAGGATCATACGTAACAAATATTAACTTACCTATCTTCAGGTCGAGCCGAGTGTCAGACTGATAACTTGATAACTTTTAGAACTCCCTTCGTATATTGTGTAATAATAAACTATAAATGATGCATTGTACAAAATGTATACTATGTTTGTTCCATTTTGCAGACTTGTGAATATAAAATTTCTACATATAAGAACTTTTTAAAAGATTTTACTTGAAAATTTAAATCGAGAAAATTACTATGCTCATTCCGTAGTGACACTTTTCCCTCGGAACTTGTATCCCGAGAGTATTTTAGCCTATTTTACTATCAAAGTAGGTCACTAGCAAACAAAGTAGGTGTTTTTTTAAATGTTTTACACGCGCCTTAGCTAACAATTTAGTCATCAAACATACAGCCAATGAAGAAAGCTACTTTGTTTGTGCTACTTTCTTTAACTATCTCAAATACTTCGACAAATGTATAATAAGCGTGTTTTTTTTTTTACAAAGGGAGGAAAAGGGTCTTGGGATGGGGGAGATTAACATTTAAAAAACAACCTAGCGTACCACCTTTGATCGAATGCGACGCTAGTTTTTCCGGGGCTGGTCGGACGCGAGGGTGGCAGTGGGTGGTCGCTGCTCTTGAACTCTACACTCGACCCAGTTATAGCCGCCGTCCAGCCTTGTCCCTGCCCGCGCTCAGGGAGGCGCAACTTCCACCACATTCCATGGTCGCCAGGCGATCCGTTCGCTCGAAGTGACGCGCCGCCGCATGTATTACCGTCATCCGCGAGGCCACGCGGAGCCCGCGGCAGTCCGATGCGATGCGCAATGGGCCAAAACGCATTCGGTGGTATAACTGTTAGCGTACCGGGCTGTTGTTCCCAAGTTTGAGGGTTCGTACCCGATCGAAGCCGTGGATATTTGAGGGCGAAAAAGAAATCCTTCGGAGGGGAAGTGAAGCCGGCTGCCTCATGTAGTAGATTTACTGCATGTAAAAAGATACTCAAGGCTCAAAGAAGCCTCTGAGCTAAATTCATAAAGCCTGTTTCGTCGCCTGAGGTAAAACCGCATTTCTCGGCTAGATGGCGAAATGAGCGTAGGGACAATTTTTGTGTGGTCAGATGGAAGAGCGGACCTGATCCCCCGAGTCTCGCCACATAAATCATTAACTAACTAAACGGGGACCAAAAAAGGAAAATTTCGTACCAAAAAGGAGAAAAACAAAAGGAAAAAAAATCAGGCATATCTGGGTTAATTGTTCCACGAACTTATGAAAAGAAAGCAAAAATAAGATCCACTAATTTTATTTTTATTAAAGTATTTTAAGCATTTATTTTTTAAATACTCATACTTTATTTATTTAAATACATATTCAAAATACTTGTCCAGAAAACTCAAAAATATAGTTTTTCAAATACAAAATGTATTTAAAATACTTATTTCAAATACAAGTATTTAAATACTGCCCAACCCTGGCTATACGCTACCGTGTTGAAAGTCCCTGAAGACTCCGAAAGCAGGGCAAGAGTGGGAAGTACGAAAATAGCGGTCCTGGAATTTCCCAAACTAAGTGACTACAAACAGTTAATTACGAAAAGGTAATTACAGGGTCATTAATTACACGCAAATTATAACTATAACGGGAATAAAATTCTCACCCAATATTCAAAAAAAGGCTTCCGTCAGATGTCATAGGTAGAAAACTTATGCAATAAAAAAATAAAAATAAATAAAAAGGTCAATAATGATAATTACTATCTGATGAATTTTTTTATTATTGTCTTGAGGGAAAACAATTGTTGTGCTACATACTGGCACAGACTTCCTTGAATTATTTAAGTTTCCTTACGTCTTTACTATCTTGAATTTTTTTTCGATTTTGTCCCACCCTCTTTTCAGCTGGCATCGATTGGCGCATAAAGAACATTTTTTCACATTTTCACAATTATTCGAATCCCTAATACTAGAATTGAAATAAGACATTAAGAATATTACAGAAGGGTAAAACCTAGTCCTGTTGTACATTTTTCATTAAAAACATTGGAATCGTTTTTAAGAAAATGTGGTTTGAGCGTTTCTGAAACTGCACAAGTTGAAGATCATTTCGCCCCAAACTTTCGACTTTTCGAGAAACTTCACGAGAATTAATTATTAGTTGATTATTTTGACAGGTTCAGAAACGAAACACGCCCACCTATACAATCGGATCGTAACCCATTCCTCAAAACGACTCATCAAAATATCTTGGACTTACTCTGGATAGAAGACTCACGTGGAAAAAGCATACTAAGAATAAAAGAAAATAATTAGACCTAAAACTTATAAAGTTAAACTGGCTATTGGAAAGAAAATTATATTTAAGCTTCGCAAACAAAGTAATTGAGTACAAAGCAATATTAAAACCTGCCTGAACATGCAGCATACAGCTTTGGGGAACAGCTCAAAATTCCAATATTGAAATATTACAACACTTCCGGTCAATAGCCTTAATAAACTTTGTAAATCCCCATGGAACGTAACGAACGCAACGATACACAAAGACTAACAGATCCCAACAATAAAAGAAGAAATCAACAAGACAAAATACCTACAACGACTGCATAACCACTGCAATATTCTAGCCATCAACTTACTAGGCAATAGTGACGCCACCAGACGACTTTAGACCTTGCATATCGACTGTAAATTGTTCATTTCAGATATTTTTCTTCTATTTATTTTTAATTATATATATATATATATATATATATATATATATATATATATATATATATATATATAACAGTATACAGTATATATACTATATAACAGTAATAATATATATATATAACAGTATACAGTAGTATGAATACTATTGTATGTTTATCAGATATGTTAAGCTTGTCAACTACTAAAAATGTGATATTAGTGGAGTACGATCAAAGGACTTCACTCCTCCCAATTACTTGAATGCACAAATTTATGCAGTTTTGCCAAATATTTGTTCGCAAACAAATTGCAAATAAAATATGAAGAAAAAAGAAAGAAAGAAAAAAAGAAATGAATTTCAGAAAGTTGATCATCGCCGAAGACCGGGTTGCTTGCAAGTGTTCTTCCGCAGCCAAGCGAACCGAGCGCGAACTGCGAATGCTTCAAGGGTGAAGTTACTGCGTGTAGTTAGCGGTTTTGACGAGTGATTTACACTGTTCCGATCCTCACCAAAAATATTAGAGTGTTTTTGCAAGGCGTGCATTTGAAAGACGTAACACGACAATTCTGGGGAGAATACTGCGCATCAAATGACGGGATTTCGATTGTCGGGACTCGTCATTCTCCCCGTTTTGTAGTCTACGACAAACACGTTACTTAGTTTTCGCCGCCACCACTCAACATGAATTCAACACATAACACATATTGATAGTATGGATATTGTATTTTTCATTACTTCCATGCTCATTGTAATATGTCAAGTACTTAATGGTTATTTTTTTCAAGTTAATTCAAATATATCAGGAATAAACTAATGTAACTCTTTCAGATTTGGAGGTTTTGTATATAGTGAGGCTATATTTTCACGAAAAACTTAATATTTATCAATAGAGCGTCATAATTGCCAAACATTTCCCGTTCATAATATAAACAATGTAAATATGTTATAGTAAAATAGCGGGGTTTTCTAGGAAGCTATAGTTTTCTTTGGAGAAAAACCAAGTATTACATATTAGTATAATACAATGAGATTTCATGTATTATTATGTAGTTACAATCTTGTAATGCTAATAAAAACAAAAATAGAGTCAGAGATACACATATGTTCCTTAAAATCTTTTTAGATCATGTTAGAGGTATTCATTTCAAATTAGTTCTTAGTTTTAACGTACGTTTTCAATTGTACGACTTGCAAAACATCTTTTTTTTTTTTTTTTCTGAAGATACGTTATTTTCTTTTGATGATAATGCTTACGTACTACGACGACTGATTTCCTGTCTTGCAAAAACTTTCTAATATAAGCATTGATACAAATCATTACAAAAGGATGAGATGTATGTGCGTGAATTTAAGTCATCAAACGGACATAACAGCGCAAAAACCTAATTCCAAACAGCCTGTGTTGTTTACTTTTATCTCTTTCATCATTAATTAAACAAGCAACAGACTACATTTGAATCCGATACGTTTCAAGAATTATGCATGCAAATAATATTTTTTACACCCATGTGACATACTCGTGTGATTGCATAGTAACCGTCGCATACTATTGCTAGCGTAAATTGTAAAATCAGGTTATGTATCGCACAGTTAACTAAGGTTTATAACATTTTTGAATTCAATTTTAGTAAACACATATTTACATTATGTACTACATTTTAATATTATAAACTGTATTTCGGTTTAATATTAAGAACTTGCTACTAGATAGAAAAGCTCACCCACAGTTTTTAAAGGAACCAAACGCAATATACGACAGTTCAAGAACAGATATTTTATTGAGTTTTTAATTGTATAATTATTGTAATAAAAATAAACCTATTTTACATTTATAAAAATATTTAAATCTCTCAATTGAAATTAAATAGAATAAAATATGTCCACAATACAACATTTTTAGTGAAATAGGCTTCGCTTCTTCTTTGTAACCAGTGGGGCAAAACGCACTCAACTATCCATCAATCTCGCTTGCTTTCTGTCGGAGTCTCGGAGGGTCATTACACTCGTTATCTGTTCGTTGGTTGGTTGGTTGGTTGATTGTTAGTGATTCCGGGCACGCCAACTAACGAGGCCAAGATCCCGTAGGTATAGTACATGTTTTTCATCGAGAGGTTGCGGTGGATCTTCCCCCGCTGGATGGCGAGATCCGGCGCCGACCTACCGTCGGCTAGCGGGGTTTTGCCTAACCAGGTATCTCCCACCAGCGCGGCATCGCCCCAGCCGGGACAAGCTCTAAGCTCCTGACCGGTCTCCCCTCATATGTGTAGTGTAGTGCATGTTAGTGTGTGTGTGTGTGTGTGTGCGCGTGCGTGTGTGTGCGCGTGCGTGTGTGTGTGTGTGTGTGTGTGTGTGTAAGAAGAGAGGATAGGACAAGGAAGAGGTAGAAAAGATCGCGCGGTCCGGGGCTCGTTAGGGTACTGCTCCGGCATTCGCCTGGTGTTGATCGAAGAAACCACGGAAAACTACCGGTCAGCAGCCGATCTCTAGAATTCTCATCCAGACAGCGACTAAATTCGACCTAGCTGACAATCTAGTGTCGAAAATCTCGCCACAGTCGGGACTCGAACCTAGGTCCTCTCGGTCAGAGGCACTGCAGTGACATCAGTTGATACACAGAGCCACCTCTCCCGGTTTATCTGTTCGTAAAATCTGTACTTCGATCTATGTCAAGACTCGGCGGTACCGCTCATTCTCGACTTTTCTCGGCAGTATCGCAGGCGTGCGCAGTTTGCTAGTAGTTTCAGTGTGTAAAGTCTGTGAGAAACAAATGAGCCCTGTTGCAAAGGAGATCGTAAAATAAATTAACAGTCGGGAAGCTACATATTAGAAAGGAATAATGGTTATGATTCCGACATAATTGAACCTTTAAAAAATGACACCACTTTCTGGCACGCGCAGTTTTTATAGTACAACCAGAGAGAGGTTTGCCATGGGCCTCGTGCGATTTTAATTCAGATTTCATTGTAGAGAATGCTGTACACCTAATACTAGTTACTTACCTTCTCCATTGGAAGTAGAATAAATAATACGTTTAACGTGATTAATAGAATCGTGGCTGGCTTTGGGCACAACTTCATATTAGGAAAATGTACAAGAGCACGGAACGAATTTGATACGAGTGGAGGATAGAAGGAGTATTTATTTACTGAGAAACAAATATCGTAAATTATTCGTTTACTAGTGGCAGCTACGCTCGATTAACCAGCCAATGCGGAGAGCGCACCCCACAGGGGTAGGGTCGGCGTCGTTCGATCTCGATAATGGTAGTATCGGAACTAGCATTCTCGATATAGCGGTCTCGGCTCACTGGTCTCGACGCCGAGAACGATCGGAAGTGAGTGCCTTTGTGTTCGGATCTAATAATCAGTTTCCCAAGCTTTCAAATGAACTTCTGTGGGTAGTCTGGAAGCTTCACAATTGGTTCCATACGTTTCTTTAAGGTCGCATCAACATCGTCATTAGCGACCACTATTGGTGTTAACAGTATGGCAACTATGAAGATGAAACGATATGGTGATGATAAGGGGTGAAAGGACGAACACAAATACAACCATTCCCGAGGCGGGACTAGAACCCGCGACCCTTCGGTCCGAGATCGCTACGACACTACTGCCTTAGTGAGCTTTCAAAGGAGCTCTTAACCACCACCTGACAGTGGTTTCCGGCCTTCACAATCGGTATAAAACTTTAGGCGCTTAATTCTTTATATTAAGAAGAAACCGCCTAACTTTGACTTAACGATGCCATTGGCTGGCACCTTCTTCCCTCCACATGCTAGATCTAGCGAAACGCTTTCTCTATACGAAACTGTCTGCTCTAACATATGTTTATCCATTACAGCTTACGTATACCATTGCTTTTGGTAACATGCACAATTATATTCTCTAGTGATTTATAAAATGCATTCCCTTACGTAGGGGTAACGAAAATAATTAGAGTAAATAGATTTTCTTCACTTTTCAAATAGAAGTTAACAAAGTCGTTTCGGGAGTCAAACTTTTCATTCCTGAAAGCAATCTTTATTTTACATTTACCACATGTAACCATTTTCATTGGAGCTATAAATGTCATTTTCTCACTAATGATGCAGATGCTTTTATGTTTCATTACCTCACAAAGAACGTAAATAATAGTTTTGTTGCCATCCTTCCCATTATATTCAATATCTGAACGTTCTCAATTTCTTTGATAATACTATTGAAAGACGAACTATTCGGAATGTAATCACAATATGGCTGTTTTATAACCTACGTGACTTCTCATGAATCAATAATTATTTTAGCGACTTTTTCATTAGTAAAATTAGTTTACTAATTTTTTTATACAATTTTTTTGTCCAACGTTTATTTTCACGAAGAGACATTATTTACTTGCAACAATATTAATTTATACAGATAATGAAGACAATATGAAAGGTTACATCTTCTTTTGAACCCCTTTCGCAGATTCATGAAGAACTGCTTTCTTAATCACTAAGTATTGTTTTTACGAGTTGCAAGAAACTGCAGATGAAAATTATATTTTTTAAATTCCTTTAATATTTATATACCTAAAGTACCTCAGGGTGGTCAGAGACTTCGCAATCTGTACTAAACGTTAGGCGCTTAGACCCATTCGGACAAATATTATACAGCTTATGTGCTCATCGCATTCAATAGTGAAATTAATCGCATCTCAATATCTGCTACTATTAAGGAGATATTTGAAGGGAATACATTATGTTCAGTACAAATTACGAACCCGCCAGTCCACCAAGAGAGGGCTCGTTGAGGATGGAGCTTAATATTAAAAGTGCGGGGGACTAAAACACGGATTCTTGAGGACCTTTAGAGAAATGCAAATTAAAATGCTCACGTTTGTTGTTTCTATCTCAATTTTGCATTCATTGAAAGGTTCAAAACAAGCTTTTTTAACTGCACATTCTATTTTTTTGTATTTCTTGTCAGAATATTCACATTCACAGCCCTTTAACCTAGTTAATAATAATAATAATAATAATAATAATAATAATAATAATAATAATAATAATAATAATAATAATAATAATAATCCCGGTCGAGGCAAAACTATAATTGTAGCTTTCCTTTAAAATCGTCCCAGTTTCTATATAGCTGTGTGACGAAGAAAAGCTCAAGCAGGAGGATGGATCTTGCTAGTTACGGTGAAGAGAATACGTCATGTTCGCCTCATATCGCTCTTACCCCAAGCATGGGAATTTAACTAGGCCCAGGCAAGAAGTCTGACTACCGACCCAATAACGCCAAATACATTATTATTATTATTATTATTATTATTATTATTATTATTATATTGCAAATATAGCGTGGCTTAGGGGAATTTCGGACCACTGTGCCACGCCACACCCGTAGACAGGCTGGCTTGCTGGCTCGCCGCCAATGAGAACACTGCCCGCGCGCTTTCTTCGTGCGGAGTAGGCGGGTGAAACTGAACATCGGTCAAGGGTCGCCAAAGCCACCCAAGCCGATGTCCAATTTACATTTCCCGCGTAAAATGCAAATTCTGAGTGTCTGTACTTTATCGCAAAATATATTTCAAATCTCTCGTCTCCCAATATCGATTACTTTTTTTTACGTAAATCTCCGCCTTCCGTGTGATTCAACAGCTCGATTTTGTTCTACATTGGGAGCATTTTGATTTTAAAAAACTTGAATCATTTAATGACGTACATGATATTTTTATTAATTTTTGTTTCTCTCTTGTGATCAGAAATTCATTTCTAGCTTACAAATTTTGCGATCCGAGTTTGTCATGTTTAGATCTCGCATTTCTGTTTCGCTTTCCGGGAACTAATTTTAACTTCTACTTTCAAGGCGTGGGTTTATCTGATCAAAAATATAAAAGAAAATATAATTATATATTTTTTTAATAAAAATAAAGCGAATTTAATTATTAATTAAATTTTTAATTATTATATCTGTGGAAATTCACGATCCTTCAAAATATGTCTATTTTAAAAGTCCAATTTATAGGAGTGATTACAAACAAAAAAATACTTTCTTAAAGCATGAATTTACAGACTTTGAAGAATGAACCAATTTGCCATGTAATGTTGTTTACATTCACTGATCGTATTTTTCAGATTAAAATAGCACAGAGATTCTGATTAACAAGAAATAAATAGTAAAAGGTCATCAGTTCTTGTTTCGTTTAATAAGTTTGTCGCTTAGTCACAGAACAGGGCATGGGTCTTCTGGTTTTAATTTAATAATTTTTTTGAATGTATAATACTTTACAATAATTTTCATCAACTGTGTTAGCAATTTTTGAAAAATAAACGCAAATCGAATTCCGGATTCGGCCAAAATGTATGTTATTTAAATTTGCGGAACATGAAATATTAACTACACACTTTTGTTTCTTCTAGACATGCACATCCAGGATTGCTGAATACATTCTAATTGTTTTTTAATCTAAAGCACAGCCTGGCGAAGAACAGAAATACAGAACTCACCGGCTCAGTTTAGCTCAGCGTCAGCATTATTGCTACCTCTGCAAACTCTATTCGGGAGGCCCTAGGTTCGAGGCCTATGGTGGCGGATTTTCGACACTAGATAGCTTGGTCGATTTCAGCTGCTCTCTGGAGGAGAATTATCTGGTTTATCCGAACAATACCTAGCGAATGCCCGAACAATGTAAGTAATGGATCTCTGACAGCACGCGCATCTTCCTCTGGGTAGCATCCTCTTACCTTTCTCACACATTTACACTTGCACGCACCACACCTCCTCACATGTCGCGAGATCAGTCGAGAGCTTAGAGCTTGTCCCGGCTGGGTCAGTGTCCCAACAGGGAGAGATACCTAATCGTAGATGGGGAAATCCCTCTTAAGCATTTAGGTCGGCGCCGGATCTCAACATCTACATACCATCTCAAGCTGTTAAACATACACTATACTCAGGAGAACAATGACCATAACAGTTGTCGTGCCCGGAAATATCATTCAATTAGAAATCTCAAACCCGTTAATTATCAGTTTTCAAGACTACATAAAATTATTTCTTGTTTATTTCCAAAAACTTTTTGTTAGTGGAATTCATCCTGATAAATTCATTAAGACAAAAAGTTCAGCAAAATTGATAAATTATTTAAATCCATTAAACGTTTCAAATTAAAGAAATATATACAGATGATACTGGGATACTATTTATGGATGATATTTTCAATACAAACTTTGCGTTTTAATCACTGATTTTTTTTTTATTTGCGACCGTAACATTCAAAAATTGATTTATTGTGCTCTACCATCATGTTTTATAACTGGAAACTGTGATCATAACAAATTTACCTAAGAACGTGACTGAATTGTCACGTAGGAAAAACCAGAACAGAATAACAGACTCCTTTATATCGTTGAAATATGTTTCACATAGCGGAAGAAGCATCTCGTAGACGTCAGACTAAACAGAAAGTGTCCTGAAGAGAGATCTCTCCACAACAGGAACTTTCAAACATCGTTCTTGCCAGTGCCAGATTACTGAACAGGCTGAGAAGGCTGCAGCCATGGGCACGCAATTTTTGGGGGCGGACGAATTTCAGCGGATTCAAAATTTCATAAGGTAAACTTGTGAATGAGAGTGAGGAGAGCAACTTTTGAGTGAGATTGATTTAAACCCATACGTATAATCAATGATTCATACGTACACAATATTTGCGTCGGTAACAAATATTGTACAACAATTTTTCATTCAAAATATAAATAGCTTTAATGTTTTAAAAAAGCAAATTAAAAGGGCGCTAAAACATTTGACAGCCTAGGGCGCACATAAGTCAAAGTCAGGCACTGGTTCTTGCATTAACACAGTTAGAAGCCTAAACAGTTTGGCATGATTATTTCCGCCTCGACTGCGGATGTTAGTTGATACAATTTAATCTAATATTCTTTGGTGGGACATTATCCACAAAAGGATATCCTTGTATAATAAAATTCTCACCATGAATATTTGAAGTTAAGTTCCCACAGCACCAATAAATTAATAAATAATAAAAATAAATATAATAAATATCAAACGTTCAACTTTAATCTCTTGAAAGGCGTCTCTCGGGTGATATGTTATTTCTTTTCAACTTCATCTCTGGACAAATGGACTGTACTGAATTGTCATAAATTTCATTTAATGTACCTCAACGTTTAAGAAAATTTCGTCAACAATTTTATGTAAAACGCCGTACGACATATTACGGAACCAATGACACTTGGGCTAGAATTCTTAAATTTGCTAATGAACACTGTGATAAACTGTTTTTCAACTAATAAGCGCTACATTTTATGCAGTGTCTGACTGACTTATGTACGCCCTAGGCTGTCAAATGTGTTAGCGCCCTTTTATTTTTTTTAAAATAATTAGAGCTATTTATAATATTTTGAATAAAAAAATTGTACGATATTTGAAACCGACGCAAATATTGTGTACGTATGAATAATTGTTTATACGTACACGTATAAATAATTCTCACCTCGATACTGGTTTAATAAATATTCGAAATTTTTGTATTCATTTTATCTGTATATTATCAATGGATATATTTAACGAATTAACACTTTCTTTTGTTACACATATGGCAAGAATTATGTCCATAAAGAACATTCCAAAGTTCGCCTTATGAAATTTTGAATCCGCTGAAATTCGTTCACCCCCAAAGATTGCGCGCCTCAGGCTGCAGCCTACTCAGCCTGTTCCATAATTTGGCACTGATTGCATGTTTTATGTTTTCGTTTCAATGGCATATCCTTCAACGATGAAACAAAGAAAGAAAAATAGCTGGAACGTACCTGTCTAAATATGAAGGGCACGTCTTCCGGGTTCTTGAACGTGGTGTCCGCGGGGTCCACGATGTAGAACATCTGCGCGGCGCCTTTGAGCAGGCCGGTGGGCAGGCGGCCGCTGCAGTCTCCTCGCAGCAGCGTCTCATTCATCGTGAAGGCCGTCGGCGCGACGTCCATGGCGCAGGGAGGTGCGCGCGGCGACGCGGCCGCGCCGAAAATACCCCGCGCGCGCTCGCGCTCGCGCTCGCGCTTGTCGCCGTCTGCGCGTGCGCTGTGAGAGCGGCGGGTCGGCCGGCGGGGGCGGGGCGCGGCGTGGCGCGGCGAGCGTGCTTCGCGTCGCTGTCAAACGACGCGTGGAGTTGGCGTTGGCTCGGGGCACGTCGAACGAACAGGTAGTTGGGTGACAGCACCGCTGTTTTAAGTCGGCCAGGTGAGACGTGGAATGTTGAATCTGGAACTGTCGCGGTTTTTAAACGTTCAGACACGTGAATGCGGATCGCCGTGGGATGTAGAATGTAGCCGGTTGTCTGCTCCCGGCGCTGGAATGCGGCCCGAATGTTTCCAGACGGGAAGCATAGAGTCTCGATAAAGTGACGCAATCGAAACGGACAGCCACCTGTACGGGTGACTGAAGGGACGTTGAGCTTGAATCGAATGAAAGCGTGACGTCTAGTTTGTCCCGAGTGCGTGAACGAAGCTGTAGCTCGACGAAGTACCTCTCGGAAAGTCAACCGTCCCAAGACGGGCCTCCTCCGACCAGTTACAAGCGCTGCAACTCTCCCCAAAGTGCGGCTCGTGTCTGGTGGGCGCGTGGCTGGCAGGCGACGGAGTGGTGGAGGTCGGTCGGTCGGTCGGTCGTTCGCGGAGCGCGCGCACCCGTGCTTCGTTGTCGGCGCGGCCGAGCGGATGCGCGCCGCTACTGCCGCGCTCTATATATACACACACTGGCCTCGCTCGAAAACACGGCGCTGCGTGGCGCCGCCCCGCGCAGCGCGCCCAAGGCGGCGGCGGCGGCGGCGGCGGCAGCGCTGGGCTGGCTTACGCTGCCGCCGCCACCGCCGCCTCCGCGCGCTGCCGCGCCAGTTCCAGCGACGAAGCTCCTCCTTTTTTGCTCAAACCGGCTCGCGAACGCTCGGCTTGCACGTGAGGGAGTTGGGCGCAGTCTTGCCGCTCGCTCTTTCGACCGATTTCGTTGGATCGCCTGCAGAGGGGCGTACTCGTAAATTTTCCAGCTCTGGAACAGAAATACTCTCGAAAGCAGTGCAGGAAATATCTAAATATCAGTACCGGACGTGTGATCCGTCAGCACTATGCCCCTGATTTTACGGGTCCTAATGACCGTTGGGGGGGGGGTAAGTTTTTTCGTTTCTGTTTAAGTCTGCAGCACAAGGTTAATTTGCATTCATTCTCTTGTTGACAGAAAACGTTCAGGCCAGACGAAATGTTGTACCACAAACCGAAGCTGGCACTAAATCACTACGAAATTTCACCAGCAGCACTGTTTATCCTGGGAACTGTTGTTTGATCAAACGTCACTTGATCGCCCTATGGAAATATAGAGCACTACGTTATGCGCATTACTTCCACATCTCGACCATTTTCAAAAACAAACAAACAAACCAGATGTAACTGTAGAAAGTTTCCGAATCGAAAGAAGTAGACCGTGCAGTCGAATTGAGCTTCGCCCTAATGCTCTTAACAGTCCACTGAAGCTTGTGCTTGTTTGGAAGGGAAATAACTCCTACAATTGAGAGAAGCGTTTCTCCCTCTATTTTCATGCAGATAAACTATAACCTTGGGCAGTTATCACACAGTAAGGATGTTTTTAGAGTTCAAATTGGCAAGGTCTGGTGTGTGACCTCTGCATCGATCATCCTTTGGCTTTTAGTCTCTTCAGCTTGAGTATATGGCTATTTAACCCGAAAACAGTAATCTTCATCCCGCATTTTTTTTCTGAAAAAATGTTAATCATGGAATCATTCATTTTCAAATTTCAACCACTATTGCGATAGTTACTCATCAAAGAAAACTGTCAATCTTGGCTCGAACCTTCAAGGTTGGTGGAATAGTAACAACAATGAGATAGAGGCGACTTAGACGGCTTCACCAAAGAACTCAGCGCTAAAAAACCATTGGCCATCCTTACGGCCTCGGGTTTTGTTGGCAGAGACGTCTTAGTCGTTCCCCCATTGTTTTGGTATCATTTTGTTTGTGGACCACTATCTTCGAGAGAGGGAGCCACCGCTAGAAGTTACTCTCACAATCATCTAAAATACATAAAAATACGTCATAATCCATAAAGTTCTTACTGTCACTTCAATGACAGCTTTATGGCAATGCCTGGGTGGAATGAATGATTTTGTTTGGTGGGTGCATTCGAAGTCCTAAGTAAATGATGATTGGGCAACGGGAGAATGGCAGGTGAGGGAAACAAAAAAATCTGCCACTTCGCTCGCCACTAATTCCATTTGGATCGACTGGGATTTGAAGGCCGGTCCCAGCAGTGGAAGGAAAGCTGACTGACTGCTATGTCATAGTCACATCAAGCCTCAGAGAGAAAATAATAAGCACAAAACGCCTTCCCATACTTCTTTTACGTTTCTCAAACTATAGATAAATTGTTGGGCATTTGCTGGATCTGTCGCCGTTATACACAATATGGGTGTATGTCAAACACTTATTATATAAGGGGGGTCTTCAACCTTTTGCAACAGGGTAGATAGATCACATCAAAAACAAATCTATGAAATCCATAGACCCCTGTACTAAAATGCTGAATTTGGATGAGAAAAAGATGATCTTCTGATTAACAAGGCAAGCCGAGAAATTGATATTTGTATTTAATTCAATAAAGTGGATCCTATATTCCTCACATGCACGCGTGCACACACTCACGTGCTCACACAAACATTTTGTTCTGATGTTTTATATACCCTTTTGAAAAGATCAAGCCAAAATATCAGGACATGAATTATGATCATATACCACAGAAGACTGGAAGAAATGAATTTGAACGGAATCCTGTTCAAAATCCTGACGGAATTTGAACGGTGGTGCATTGATGAATGCACCACCTCTGCAGAGAGGCCTCACAAGAAGTTGTGAGTGATCTCGAAGAGGTATTTTAAGAACTCCACCGTTTACACTGGCGTCTAGAATGAGTTATTGCTGACAGCAAGGGCGCTTACGACGCAAGCCCCTTAGGACTTACTCGCTCCAGTCTAAACAGGCACCACAGCTTCCATTGATGCCTCTCGTATTTACAGTGACACCACTGCAACGAGTAATGAAACATATACCAGAGGAATCTCTGAACGGCATCGTTGCAGGAATAATCAGGTCCTCAGTTTCATAAGACTTTTTCTGAGGTATGAAGTTGAAAAAAAGTAGTGGTAATAATACATATTATAGTGCGATACATTAATTAAATGGTTCTGTATACAAAATAATTGACTACAAACTTTCTTATACTCTACAAATTATTTCTTTCGCTAAATTAATGTCATAAATACAGGGGACGGAACATAACACATGTAAATCAAAGTTCGCAAAAGTGATTTAAACTTTTTAAAAAGTTATGGGAAAGAGTGATTCAAAAATAGTAAATAAAGATAAAAGTAATAAAATATTAAGTAGAAAATGTTTTGAGCGAAAAAAATAATTGAAAACACGAAACATATCTGTGCAACATCCTTCCAAAAAAACTCCAGTATGGAGTACATCTTCCGCCGACCCGACGAATAACCTTGCTGAGATTATTTATGAGTTTTGAATCAGTTCGTAAATCATATTGAATTCGAGTCTTGTTCAAATGACTGAAGTTCATATTGCCTTTACGAAAGTTTTCATTCAGTAGGTTCACAACAGTCTAATGTGGATGTCGAGATTCACCTGAAAACTAATTTTTCCCATTTATGAGGCCAATCTGATGATTGATGGCGATGGTAAGACCATTGAACTAATTATACTAATGATTAACGATGTTAAGTTTTGTACAGTGAGTATCAGCTTTGTGATATAAACCTCGATTATTTATGCGATGTCACATCAGTATACCAATAATCGAGTGTTGTTTACTCAGGTGAAGTGGAACACGTTGTGGTATCACACAGCGTAAATATGCCAGACAACACAAAAGATGCTCTCTTATCTCTAAGATAACGATTCATTCGTATAATCATTTAATTCTCTCAAGAAATAAAGAAAAAAGAAATGTGTTTACAATCTTGAAAGAATGGATCTATATAGAGAGGCCGTTAAGAGAATACAGTAATGTTTTATTTACTTTAATTACATCGAGTTCGCATTTTAGATTATTTTTCAGATCAATATTTTGCCAAAATTTCAAGTTTTTGCTGTTTTATTTATAGAATATCGAACTGTAACTACTCAGTCTTCTGAACGTAACATATATATTCAGTTGACTGCCAGCCAACTGCTCCAACCACCTATTATAACAGACTCCTTGTCTTGCGTCGTCGTTTCATGTATCATCTCAATATTACTGAGACATTCCACTGCTCATGGAATAACATAATACATCCAATCTACTATTCACGGATCTAAAAATCTTTTCGGTCCAATCTATCCGGCCGTTACATGACAGTTACGCCACGAAATGAAATGATCTTGTTTATATAATGTATTTTGCACAGCAATAAAATGGCTGAATAAAATGGATGAATGACCAACAAAAATGTTATCCACATCCGAGTTCTGTTAATTATGACTATGGCACTTGGAGCGTGCTATGACTAATAGCGATACCATGCCTTTCTAATTTATCTCAACAAGTCTGTGTTTATCAGATGTACACAATGGAGAGTAAATGGTCATTCGCGGTATAGAGTGATCAGTTAACCGAGAGAGCACAGGAGTCAAAACGAATAAGAGAAAAAGATTAGAGAAGGGAAAGAAAGAAAATTAAAAATGAAAAAGTTTTAAGAAAAAAAGGGAAAGAGGAAGGAAGAATGCAGCAAAAAATAAGGAAAACAACGAAAAGAAAGGAGACGGGAAAAGTGGGAAATTGAGAAAGAGAAGAAGTGAAGAGAGATAACATGAAGAGCAAAAAAGGAAGAAAAAGGGAAAATGAAAAGAAAGGGGTTGAACTTCAGAACAAAAAGTGATTAAAGGCAGGTAAAGCCATTTGCAGAAAACGGGAAGTGTAAGAAAACAGAAATGTTTTGTTTGCTTAGTGCAAACTGTCATTTAGACAATTTACAATTTATCCTGTAGTTGTTGGTTCATAAATCAAAGCAGAACATTACATATGCGAGCTAAAATATAACACCAGATTACATTCTCAATTAAACATTCGGGGATTATTTTTGATTAGATATAAGGTTTTCACGCTGTAAAATTTCCTGTTTTTAGCATGTAAATTAGTCTCTTAAATATGCGAAAATTGGATGCATAATCCACTAAAAAGAAAATATAAATATTTTATATATTATTGTCATGTAGATAACTTTTTACTTTAATTTCATTTCATTGCCAATTTTTTCATTAGAAAGATGCGCATAAGCTTCTAAAAGTAACACAGAAATGTAAATAATATTTATATTTTCACATTAAAGAATAAGTCCCAACTTGATTGAAGCCAGTGTGTTAAAACAGTTTATTTACATAAATCACATAAAGTTTTATTTGTTAAAGCACATTCTTTTAAAACACGACGTTTCGAGAAATGTTTGTCATCTTCAGGTGATCAACGGTGTAAATATCCATAAAGAAATGTACAAAACTTTTTTAAACAATTATCAAAAGAATAATCACTAGATAAGCACGCACTATAAGTAAATGGGCCCACCTGTTATCTCATGAAACCATACTTGAAACTGAGACGGCCAAGATATCTAGCTTTTTGTGAGAAAGTTGTATCATAATCCAAGTGGAAGTCGTCAAATTGGTGTACGGAGCTAACCTTGATGTGAGCATGGTCGTATAAGTGAGCATGGTCGTTATACCAGGGCTGGAAGTGAAAGCCACGTTGGACAGGAAAGGGTAGTATGTGTTGTGTCGGTTGTGAATTGCATTGGCGGAGAAATTTCTTTAAAGCAACACTCATTCTTTAAACTGGGAGAGGATGATATCGTAGATGCTAGTGAATTTATTGCATTCCAACAGAGATTTAAGTACATTATGAGTTTTTATATTCAGGTTTCCAGAGTCAATATGTTATGACAGGTTTCCAGAGTCAACCTGTCATAACAATTGTTTTCTATACTGAGTATCTTGAGATTGTGAAAAATTTTACGAGTGTCTCATGTTTAGTCAATGATAGGTTATTGAATTTTATCTAGTTGTGGGTTCATTAATGTCCCGGTTGCGTTAATTGATTCTCTCACACAGTTTCCTTTTTGTTTGTCCCACATATTTTACCGGGCAATCGTCACATGAAATTAAATACACGCTATTCTGTTTTTCAAAAATGTTAATAGGGTCTTTTTATGTTTAATCAAGTTTTCTTTATTAGTTATAATATTACTGAGACTACTACATACTCGTTCAAATAACGTTTCAATTTATTATTAATTGATGGGTTGTAGGGAAATTGGAAATTAATTTCGAACTTATTTTGTTCTTGAACCTAATTAGATGATTTTGATGTATCATGAGAATTTATGTTGTATCGAATTATATTTAACCTTTCACACACATTCCTTTCAGGGTAGTTGTTATTAATTAATAAATAGAATACTTTTTCTAAAATAGAATCATGAAAATCTTTGTCTGACAAATCTATGATTTTTCTATTAAAATGAAGATCTTTGCCTTCATGTTTACTGGATGGTTGGAGTTATAATTAAATAATATACCTGCGTGTATTTCGTTAGGGCACCAATTGGTGAGAATTTGATCTTATGTTCTCAACATTATATCTAAAAAAATTAAATGACTTTCTCTTTCTTTTTATATGGTAAACTTGATGGAAGGTTATTTATTGAAAGCATCTAAAAACGGTTCAATAAGCTCAAGGACAATTATAGTATTGTCTATATATCTGTGATAAAATTCAACATTAATTTGGTTGAGTATCGTTATTTCAAAACCTCTCTTGACTATTTCTGAAAAAATAGACCTACATGAACCACCAGTAGGAGTACTTTGGTTTTGTTGATACGTTTTATTATTGAATGAGACATACATATTGTTTAGAATATGTCTGACTACTGTTACTAATACTTGAAGTGATTTATACATATCTGATTTTCCTTTATTTATATATTTTTCTATATCTTAATTATTAAATCATGGGAAATGGAGGGATACATATTCACAACATCAAGTGAGATCATAGTATGTGAATTAGTCAGTTGAATTCTGGTTATTTCGTTAACCATTTGTTAATAATTGTCAAATAAAATGTTTTAACAAACTGTCTTTAATCAAGTTGGGACTTATTCTTTAATGTGAATGAACAACAGATAGTTTACAAAAATATAACAAAAAATATGTATACTTCTATCATTTGTAATTGGTGAATATTTTAATGTTTGAATGGTAGACATTGCATTAATGCATTAATTCTGGATTTTCAATAAATACAGTTTCCAGCTTCAGTTTGAAAGCGTTTTTCGCAGATTCAATGACACCGAACATGCCCTTATACTTATTTTCAACAGAAAATTCGTATTGTCCTGGCCTTGGTAATGAAAAAGTAGATAAAACGTGTTCCTGTACAATGTACGGGAAGAAGACGACGGTAAAAAATGGTCACATTTTTGCAGAACTTTTTGTATTTTGAAACATTGCAAAAGGTAACATTGCAAAAGTATGATAATAGAGATTTTTTCTTAAATGAAATCTGTTCTAAAAAAATAGATCTTTAAAAAAGATCATGTACAATGTTTTGAAAAGAGAGTAGTTTTCGCGTATTTCTGTTTGAAGAAAATGCAATTTATAAAAGAAACTCGAAAATGGCTCCATTTTTCTTAAAATGTTTCCTCGGTTTGTGTAAAGGACTCTTAGAAACGGCGCAGGTCTTATTTCCATTAAACTTTGTGAATATTCGAAAACTGCAAAAGTTGCAATTAATGCGAGAACGTACGTGCTGTTGTAGCACCACTAGTTTTTTAGTTTTTTTTTTAACTGGATGAATAGACATTTTTCATTCTAACGGTGAAACAAGTGTATGGAGACCTATACATGTTGCTCGTCGATAACACAAAACTTATGAAACGTGTTTGAAATGAATTTCCCGTGTCTTTGCCAGAAAAGTGAAATAGGCGTTTGCCCCAAAATGCGATGTCTATTTATGAGCAAGTGCTCGTTATAGACTGAGTGAGAGTCACGCGCGGCGAGGGGCCAGAGGGAGAAAGGCACAGGCGCTCGTGGAATGGAGTGCGATAACTGGGCGAGGCTATCGCTTGTGAATCGCGCCCGTTGCGCAATGCTCCACCAGGCGAGCCGAGCCGAGCCGAGCTGAGCCGATCTCAGGCGACGCGGCGCGACGCTGGAAGGTCGTGAAAGGCGACCCCCTGCCGGGCCGCGCCGCTTCGCACAGCCATGCCACAACAAACAGCAGAGCGTCTCCCCCACACACACACATCACATTGTACAGACCGGCGAATGATTTTCTGAGTCGTGGACATGGGAAAGAAAAAACAAAACATACTTCGAGGGGCAATTACATTACCAATCCACTAACATCGGTCGACAAAGTTTTGTTCTGACTGAATGTCGCTTCCAGTTCTTTCACATAGAGGTGAATATTCCTTATATTCTTATATTAAAATACTGCTTTACATCTACTCATAATAGTGTATATTATGAGAAAACTAAAATCTGGAGCCCAGGAAAACTTGTGCACCTGCATACATCATATCTGACTCGACATACACGATTGGAATTGAATATGTGACTCAATAAATATTATTATTATTATTATTATTATTATTATTATTATTATTATTATTATTATTATGTTCAAGAAATCTGATTAGTGAATCTTCTGCGTTTTTTCATGTTGAATTCAGATATGTACTCAGAATTTGTCCATCAGTCACAGGTTTTTTTTTTTTGATGGCTACTTTTAAAATTCTGATTTTAACATTTTCTTTGGCCTGTCTTAGGAACCTTTACCTCAAATGCAGAGATTTTATACGTGCTGTGTTTAAGGAAATTATAAATATTATCTTGCTGAAACACCAACAGGCAATACTGTGCAGATTCATTCATGTTTTGACATACTCAGACCAGTTAATCTAATATTGTGATGTATGAGTATTGAGATGACTATGAGCTTGTTTGCACAAATATCACCAGTGATATAGTTCCTTCCAAGTTAAGTTTAGAAGTGTACTGTGTAACCTGTGTTTTAGTGTTTTATATTTTCAACATGCATTTTGAACGAATCATGCAGAATTTCTACTGTATTCGTGGTGAGCTTGAAAGACTCAAGAGGCAAAATTTAACGCCACTTGCGAAAAAGTGCTTTAACTTTATCATTATTTTGGCTACAAATTTGGTGATTTTGAAAAGATCTGGGCCCTAAATATGTGTTTTGTGCGTTGACTGTTGTCTTGAGAGAAAAATGGTGCACATCATATGCCATTTGCAATTCCTATGATTTGGAGGGAACCGAAGGATCATCTAAATGATTGTTATTTCTGTTTGGGAAATATTAAAGAAATCTCGTATCCCTAACCAGAAAAATGTGTCACATGTCCATTTAATGAATCATGAAAAAGATATTTACCTCCATTGCATATTAAATTAAGAAGAATGAGAAACTTCGCAAAAGCTATGGATAAACTTTCTGATGAATTCTTGTACTTGAAATGGAATTTTCCTAAAGTAAGTGAAGCTAAATTGAAAGAAGAGATTTTTATGACCACAAATGCGGTCATGAATGGTTGATGACCATTCTGAAGAACTATTAAATCCACTGAAAAAAAGTAGCATGGCAATTTTTCAAAAATGTATATGGCAAATTCCTTGGATACCATTAAGCAGAAAACTATTGAACATAGCGGATGATATTCTACTTTCTTATAAATATGTGGGATGTAACAAGTCTTTGAAAATTCACTTCTTAGATTCTGACTAAGTCTTCCTCCCGGAAAATTTTGGGTCTGAGAGTGATGAGCACGATAAGCTTTTTCATCAGTAAATTTCTACAATTGAAAACACATACTTAGGCAAGCGTAGTTCTACGTTGGTTGACCACTGTTGGACTAAGAAGAGAGATGTTTCAGATACAGAATATGCCCGAAAATCACCATTACCACGTTCTAGGTTCAGAACGAGTAGTCAGAATGCAAGACAGGACGAGTAATGCCATTTAGAGTTGGATAACTAGTTACTGATTGTATTAAAACTTATAACAAGTTTAAATGAACCTCACACAAAACTTGGGGAAAAACTAAAAGGATATTTGTATTGAGAATGAAAAATACTTCTAAAATCTGTTATTTTCATTCTTTGAAACAAAAAAAATTAGTTTTGTAATCCAGTGTTATTAAGGAGACAAATTGATCTGGAAAAATAAACGTTTAGTTTTGCAACACACGACATTTCCTCCTTTTCAATATAATCTCCAATAACATTAACGCACTTGTCCCAGAGGATTCCCAGCCTTTTTATACCCGTTGGAAAAAAAAAACTCTTTATCTTGGTATTTGAACGAATTTCCCATAATTTTTGACATCCTCGTCATCCTGGAACTTCTTCTAACGTAATGCTTCCTTCAGTGGACCAAACAAATGGAAATTAGATATTGCTAAATCCGGGTTGTAAGGGGGATGAAGCAGTAAGAAACCGCAAAACTTTTCTTGATCGATGGATAGAAGAAATGCGGGCAGAGTGGAGGTATTTGTCGGCCACTACAGCATTTTAAGTTATTCCAACCTTTGGAAAATTAAAATCAATGATAATTATTCATTCATTGGTTAATCATAAAGGAATATTCAATTTCAGGAAATACTTCTTTACTAAGATTTGTGCTATATGTTTTCACAACTTCTTCATAGTACCTTATTTGATTTTTGCTCTCAATACATCTTTAATCGAAATGTTCTATCTCATATTTGTATTTAAAATTGTCCCTCACATTTTATAATGCATGACTGGTTAATTTCTTGACTTGGGAAGCGTAATACGTTTGCTTACCTGAAGTGATTTCGTCAGCAAACGCAAACCTCTTATTTTAATACAATTATTTCTTCTTATCAATTGTGACAGTCTAAAGAGTAACTAACGAGGCAAACTTTTTTTAAAGTCTTAAAATACTATAAATAAGCCTTTCATTCGAAGGTCTGTCACTCTTTCCTTGAATGTTACCTTTGCCGGGTGTTTCTGGGGGCTGTGAAGGGTCATTGGCTCTTTTCGACTTTATTCTACGAATCGTGGAAATACTAGCTTCAGGATACGGTGAAGTCCGATCTAAAGCATTACTCAAAGAATACAACAAAATCTTGTTCACCTTTTCCATTACACAAGCATGCGCAACATTTTCTATAATTTTGCGTTTGCCGCTATACGTCCTCTGAACTTTTTCAGGAGTTTGTGGTGCCTCCCTTGAAGGACTTGACCCTGTCTCAGCCATTTCTTTAGATATTATCGAGAATAAGCTCGACTTTGAAAGCAAATAGCTTTGACTAGCTTCTGTTTCGCGGAAATGAAGTTTTAATGTTTGGAATGTTGTCATCAGTGCTCGTTGCGAGCTCTTGCCTTCAACAGTTTATTGCTCAAGGGAGGGGGAAGCAAGTTCAAGAAAAGTTGTGCGAGTAATACCTGTAAACCCATTTTGTCGATGGACGTGCGTTGTCTTGCTGGAGAATCACACGTCTCCTCTGAGATCCACGACGTGTGTGGGTGTGTGTCTCACTCACTCTTTCTATTTCTCTCTCTTTCTTCCTCTCTCTCTCTCTCTCTCTCTCTCTCTCTCTCTCTCTCTCTCTCTCTCTCTTTCTCTCATGGCTGGCTTCACCATGTTCAAAAGCATATCTGAATAGTATTAACTGTTTATTGTACGCTGTTCTTCGAGATAATCTAAGAGAAAAAACACGCACCTACAGCGTCCCAAAACATCTTCAACAGAACTTTTACTGCTGATGCGGTCAAAACGATGTCGTCAGATACTTTTGAACTGATTATTCCCGCTTTTAAAAATTTTCGCGGTTCATACAACTTTCATCATACACTTTAGTCATTGTAGAGTAATATGTTAGCTGGTTTTTCACCTTTAGCAAGTAAAGAAAGAATCACAGAACGTTCAACCAATGAGGAATTTTCAAGTGGACGCGCCATAGTTCAACTTAATTTTGAGAAGGTTATGAATACAACAATTATGATCCTGCAGATGGTCAGAGCTCATCCCAGTGATGCCAACTTAAAAAAATATAAAATTACCAAACTTGTCCTTTCAACTGTTTTTTCTCCAGACAAATTTGTCTCTTTAGTTATTGAATGACCTTCGTTTAATACGAATATGCCCGAGGCGGAAGAGTTCCGTCAGTCATTAAATAAATAAATAAATTTGAAACAAACAAATTTGAAAATTTAAAACACTAAATTTGAAACATGGGCCTATTCCATTAATGGTACGCCCATCTAACAGGTTAAAATATATTGTGCTATATTTAAATTAGGGTTATTTATTCCTTTTTGTTTTTATGTTGTGTAATAATTATTAGATTTATATAAGGGGCATTCTGACAAGTTTTCTCATCACCTACAGGGGATTTTCCGCTCAGTTCGCACCCCCCAACAATGGTAGGGGCAAATGCCACGGAGTACTCAGGCGGGTACAGAGGCTAAACGGCTCTATAGCCCAGCAACACATTAATACGAATTATCGTATCGTATTATAATAATATTATCAATAATATTATAATAATATTACTATATAATAATATTAGTATTATAATAATATTATTATAATTATCGTATTATAATAATCGTAGTTAATTATGAAAAATGTGGGTAGGCACTGAAGATGTTTGTTTCGACAATAAGGACTTTTGCTTATTTAATTTGTCTGGCATGAGTATCAAGGACAACAAAATTTACGGTTAACGTTAATAATGCATGTTCGTAATTCTGTTGAAAATTAATTTTATCAAACTTTGTAAAACTACTCATATGTACAGATAAAACTAATACATTAATTTAATACGTTTGCATTTATGATGAAAAATTATTTTAATTTTCTTTTATATACCTGTTTAAAAAGAGTAATATCAATATGCGTTTCATTATGAAACTCATAGCATTCGAATGGGAGTGCTGATCAGTTGTTATCTCACCAAAATAGATAATACATATTAATAAAACAATTATTTATTCCTTTCCGATGACGCTGCAACCCAGTTCCAGCTTTAATCTGACATCCGGATGTTCCAGTACTTGCGATTCGCTCGTCAAGATACTGTTCCAACATCCGTCTGAAACTGATTGAAAAAAAAACAAACGAAACGATCCATCAGACCAGATGTCCCTAGAGAATTTCCAATCACACATTGACAAGACTACATCCAGTCACTAAGCTGGAGCTGTATATCTGTTACAGAAAGGACTCGAAGCAGGACCTCGCAGTCTACGAAGTTTCAGTTGCGAACTTGTCACGAAAATCTACAGCACTTGATAATAAAACAATTAGATGAATGTTGTTTTTTTTCGTGACCTCGGGCTAATAACGAACCGAATGAACATCTCCTCCAGCGCGTTCTCAAATAGATGACAAAAATCCCTTGGCCATTTTCTGTTAGATGCGTAGTTATTTATACAATTTTTTGAAAATAATTATTTGTGGAACATTCAGTTCTTA